>WHUY01000145.1:0-66120 GCA_015179035.1 Tirmania nivea
TCTTGTGAGTTTAGATCAAGCAGGAAAGAGCTTCAACAGATTTCCTATTTGTCTCATAGCTTTGGATGTGATCATCCTGTTCCTGTTTGATTGCCTTTTGCATCCAGTCACTTACTTTACCCATGTCAGCTTTGATCATATTAAATTCGGTCTTAGTTATATCAATAATCACTCCTGTGTCCTGAGTAAGTTTGTTGGTCAGTAACTCCCACTGTTTTTCCAACACGTCACTAATAGATACTGTCAATTGCTTAATAGCATCTTCTTGTCCTACAGTCTGACCTTTGAGGGCTGCTACCTCTTTAGTTACTTCCTGTCACAGTAACTTTAGATCCTTATAGGTGGCTTTTGCACCCTCAAAAACTGCTTGGTGAGCCTTTTGTACTACTTTGTAGGCCTCTTGAGATTCGACTAGGAGTTTTACCTATCCTTGTAGACCTCTCGTAAGGTTTGCAAGTTCAGCTTATTATCGTTCGAATTCGGTGGCTCCATCTTGAATAATATAAGCTAATAGTTAGTCATATTGTTTTTGACTTATAGTAGGATGTGTGGCTCTAGTGGAACATAGTAGTGGACGTGTTGGGCATTAAGAGGAGGTATTGCTACCTGCTCGCTGTAGTGGTCATTGAGTTGATAGGTCTATACGACGTAATAGACCTGGTAGAAACCCTTGTGGATATGATGTTAATTCATTGGGAGAATAAAACTGTTGCCTAGAGGATCCTAGTCCTTGTGAGAAGATATCTTCTATTGGTATGTTATCTTCCGTATTTGTTCCCGATTACAGAAGGTTATGTGGGCGTTGTGTGATAGCACGGGGTGTGATATTAGGTAACATTATGGATCAGTAGGGCTGGCTAGGCCCTCTTGATGTCTAGGAGTTAGACATAATAATTCGAGTATGCTAGTGATAAACAAGACGAGAATTACTTATCTATAAAGTAATGTCATGGGGGCCCTATTTACCCTTATAGTACTCCAGCAACTAAAGAATAGGACGGCTGTACTTCTACTACTACAACGATACTTATTCTGTAAAACAGAATAATATCTTATAGCAGAAAGTTTAATCCCCTTTAATCCTTCATAACAGATCTTATTTCGAAATACAAAATAAATCTTTTCGCAAGTCGAGAATAAAGAAAACTACATTTAGAACTTTGTAGGCTTTATGTACTCGAGGTGCTCTTGCTTTCGAATACTCTTGGTAGTAGAATTAGATTCAACCGAGAACTACTCTCACTATTTATAATATGTAGTAATAGTAGATATTCTTTGATAAAATATTTTGGGGGATGCACACCTACCTGTCACTTCTTCGGAATTTCTTCCTAAGTATTATGCCATTTACACCTTTGTTAACGGAGTCATAATCTGCCCTCGTTGTCACAGGTTACTAGTCTGAACATAGAGAAGATTCCCATACCTAAATATTACATATACTTTACTTAAGCTGACCTATTCTATTAAAGAATACTTAGCTAAGATAACTAATTTCTACTTCTGATATAACGCCAATCCCCGATACTATCGAATAAATACTTAATAGTATCATAAAGTCATCTTATTTGAGCTTGCGGTAGTATTTTGTTAATAGCGTCTAGTATCCATTGAAAATAATTTTCAACTACTCATAACTCTATTAATAAAGACTCGTGGATCATAAATAGATTATCATTGCATAGGCGTCAATGTTTAGAAGATCATAGAATCTTAATTCATCTCGATGCCCATATTATTCACGGAGTTGTTATCAGTAATAGATAAATATCCTTATAGATTTAATTAACTGTACTAAAGGTCTTATAACACCACGGGTATTACTCCGATCATAAAATGGATTGCAGAAATGGAATCAGGACGATGAATAGACCTAGATACAACTTTAAAACATTAAATTCAGAGAACTTTATATTTCAACCGTATCTTTGGCCTTAGCTCAGAGTGCACTCCCTTATAATATTACTGGATGTACTTTGGTCTAAAGTACGCCCTCGTGGCTTCATTATTTTATTTATTTTTACCGAGTTATTTTTGTAAAGTTTAGAGTAATAACTTCAGTTTAGGGTAACGCCAAGACTTCAGAGTAATAGCTAGTATAGCTAGTATATATGAATATAGTTAGCATATTATTCTAGGTGTAACTATTGAACTATTGATCAGATACTTATAAAACTTAAACCGTAGCTCCCTCAAGGGTCTATAGGTGTGCCATAAGGGTCTTAATCATCTATGATGTTTATATACTACTCCGAGATTCATACCCATTTCATATACTTATCTCTTATAGATAAGTATTAGAAAAGCTTATACCATACTACTATGAGTATACCTAGAGTCTATATGGATATCTAGGATCGTTCTATAGGAGCTCAAGTACCTATGGTAGGGCTGGATGTCACTCCGTGACACTAATAGCTTATGATTTGTAAGGATAATACATTTGTGACCTTTGAGCTGCACTTCAAAAAATTTTAATGAGTTAATAATTACCAATAATTCTTTTTGGAAGGTTGGATAGTTTAATTGTACTAGATTAAATTTTCTGGAGTAGAAGCATGATGGTCTGATATAGATGAGGAGGCCTTGACCAATCCAAGATTCTAAACTTATATTACTAGTATCATAAATTAAATATTTGGGTTTAGTAGATATATTATTCTAGAGTTTTACAATATAAGGAGAATTTATGAGTTCTTTTAGTTTTTCAAATACTGTATTATGTATATCTGTCCATTCTTATTTCTTAATCTTTTCTTATAATTCCAATAATGTACTTGCATAAGATACTAAGCCGAAAATAAAATAACTAAAATAATTAACAATTCTAAGAAAGCCTCAGAGGTCTTTCTTCTTTTTAGGAGTGGAAAATGTTAATATCATTGTTCTCCTTATAAGATCAATATAGAGTCTATCTGAGGCTAGAATATGACCTAAAATCTCCAGTCTGTCTGTAAAAAATTAGTATTTGCTTATTTTCAGGAAGAATCCTTCATCTTGTAAATATTGTAATACTATTATAAGAGTAGCAACATACTATTCATATATCTCAGTAAAGATAATAATATCATCAATATAGACTATTAAATCCTCATAGAGCCTATCCTTAAATACTTTATACATTGCTCAGACTATAGTAGCTAGTGGATTATAGTCTCCTTATTGCATAACTCTACTTCTATAATATCCTAAGTCCGTCAAGAATATAGAGTGTTTCTATAATTCTGGATTGATTTTGATATTATAGTAGCTATCTACTAGATCTAATTTTAACTAAATAGGATTTGCTACTATTAGTTCAATTAATTTATTAATATCAGGTAGTAGTGTGTGGTCTAGTTCAACTACGAGATTGTGGTCTCAACAGTCATTGATAAATCTAGCTTCTTCCAGTTTGTCTCTGTTAGAGATAGTGAATATAGTGACTGTATTAGTGTCATTTTCAGTTTAGTAGATTTATCCTATTTTCTTGTCTATAGTAATTTTGTCATGGATTTGTTGTCTAAATTGGTAGCCTGATAGTCTCCATCATAGTATCTATATTGCTCCAGATTTGGGTTTGATGTAGTAGTTGACTTTTCTAAGAGGCAATAAGTACTATAGAATTTCTCTTGGAAATAATTTGGGAAATTCCGTTATTAGATTAAATTGCTTTTACATAGTTGAAACTTTAGTTATAATATCTGCTTCGATATCAG
Organism: Tirmania nivea; assembly: GCA_015179035.1. Classification (NCBI taxonomy): domain Eukaryota; kingdom Fungi; phylum Ascomycota; class Pezizomycetes; order Pezizales; family Pezizaceae; genus Tirmania; species Tirmania nivea. The sequence goes on from WHUY01000145.1 coordinate 3,699, forward strand.
TATCTTCCATATCACTAATAGTATCCCAATCGTCTAGTTTACTATAATCTATAACTATCTTATAAATTACTTCTAGATAGGTAGTTTTAATTCCACTTTCGGTAGTTCTAGAACTTTTCTATATTTTTAAAGGAAAATAAGAAATATTTTCAGGCTAGATAGTAACTGGTTCCTAACCTATTGAGATAATAGTACAAATCTTATTAAGTATAGGTTCCTTGAGAATCATATCCCAGTTATTAAGGTATCTTATATAGAAGGTATATTCTTCTATATATCTTATCCAATCTAACTTGATTATACATGTCTTATCAATTGTTCCTTTAGATACTTTTATGGCTATACTTAAAGATATTTTCTTAATACTCTTTATTAGTATTTCGTATAAGTATATAAATGTAAAGTTGATCAAATCTTTTCCTTTGGTTTGGAGATCTATCAATACTAAAGCTAGTTGATTATTTACTCTAATATAAACTTTATTGTAGTTAATTAGTTATGTCGATAGGGGTCATTCCTTGATTTTATCTTTATTGACTTTCAATATAATAGTTGTAGCAAGATCCTATACTGTAGTTCATAAGGGTATCTTATTTTGTTGCTTCCTATAATCCTTATAAGAATATCTAGGGTTCCAATACTATAGATATTTCTTATCTCTTATCAATTGTATCTTTATCTTATTATCTAATTTTTTTATGATAGTATTCTAATCAGATTCTTTTTGTTTGTCATGACTAGTTTCAAAGGAGAGTTTGTTATCATGGCTATAGTTTGATTTATATTGATTATGGTCTCTTTATTGATTTCGGTCTTAATTAGTTGATTTTTAATTTTATCAGTAGGGTCCAGTTGATATATATAATAGGGCAATTTCTTTCTTTGACGCTTTATATGACTCTGCTTGATACAAGAGTTAGTTATATATCTATTTGTCTTTGATTAAGGGAATTAATGTCGCAGACATATATGTAGGTAGGTAATTAAGAAACTTTTTTCTTTTAATCTCTTCTGATATTGATTATTTACCTTTAATATTAATCAATTTAATCTACATTTCAGTAAGCCAGTTGGCAAATTATTTGATACTCATTTGTCATCCATTCTTATAAAGTGTGGCAGTTTCCTATTACTTCTATAAAATGTCTTTACTAGTAGACAGTATTAGAAAATCTCTGAGTACTATTATAAAGCCAAAAAATTTCATCTTCTTTCCTTTATCTCTTAGATATTGATTATAGGTTATGAGCACACTTTCTTGAAGTAAAAATCCTAGAATTTCTAACACTTTAGTCTTCTCTAAATCAATTTCTTTTATCTTTAACAAGTATTGGATTGCTATAGCCTAAGAGTCAAAATATTATAAGTTTCTTCATTTCTTATCAGTACTATCAAGTTTTTCTAGTGAATCAATTTTGATTTCTTTAATTTTCTTAGGTGAGGTAAAGTTGTTTACCAAAATCATTCTTATAGTAGATTCTTATTATTGATATTTTATTATTTTGCCTCATAAAATCTTTTTGGGTTTAGGTATACTAGCTACTAATGAAATACTATCATCTGAATCAGAGCTGTCACTTATATTATTATCATCTGGTCTATCTTATACTCCAAATTGTTATTATTTTTAATGACCAGTATTTTCATTTCCTCTGCTATTGCTATTGTTATCTTCATCTTCTCTATTATTGTCTAGTTCCTATGTTTCGTCTAGGGGAGGTAGAGGAGATTTAGAGCTTCTTACTTTTTGTACTGACGCAGTATTCTTTTGAGTAGCATCTTGATCTTTGACTTTATCTATTGTTAGAGTTCGAGCGAATATTTTGGGTAATCCTGGGATTGGTTTAAACTAATCTTCTGCTGAAGTGGGAATTTCTTTCAAGTAAGTGCTACTTAAGACAAAGACTATTAATTTACCTCAATTTTCTATAAGATAATACTTCTATTTTAAAAGTCCTACTAATGGTTTTTTTAGTTCCTCTTTAAGAAATACTCCTAATTCCAAATCTTTTTATCTAAATGGTTATGGTATTTACTATAGATAGTATCTTACTGCTGCTTTTATTAAGAGTTTAGAGTCCGCAGCATAATATTCCTCTATTACTCTTAGGATTTGTGCATATTTTAGGATTTCATATATATGTTCTGGTCTGTTCCAGGATTCCAGGCCATACTAGTATGGCCCGGGCCGTTCTAGGATTGCCCGAGCCATACCAGTATGGCCCCCCATACCGGTATGGACCGGGCCGTTGCGAGATTGCCAGGCCGTTTGGGGATAGCATAAACATCACATATGTAGTTATTGAGACTAATAATGTAGCTTATATATAAGATATATACATAAGATATATATATAAGAAAAGCTCTACCATCCCCTACTTGCTTAATCCTCTACTTACCCAATCCTCCACTTGCTCAATCTCTATACTCACTTGCTCAATCCCCTACTTGCTTAATCCCCTGCTTGCTTAATCCCCTGCTTACTTAATACCCTGCTAGCTCTTATACTGAATTCGTATATGGGTGCGGCCCTGATCCAGTATGACAGTAGGCAGTACATGAACGTCCTTCTTTTTTGCATTGGCAGCGATGGTCAGAATATAGGCCTTTGTATTTGCAGTGAACTATAGATCCAGCAGAGGTAAGACTTGCAACTTCATATAGTGACTTTGGTTTCTGACTTTACCATTCCAATGAAATAGACTCAAGGTAGGCTGGTCTAATACTGGAAGGAAGCAGCTCTAATTTGCTAGTGGGATAGTGTCGATCCAACAGGCCATATTCATAATATAGCTAATGTTAGTCAGGATGAGGCTTGTAGACAACTCTACAAAAAATTCGGCGATGGTCGGTAGAAGCTCGATTAATATCAGGAATTCGCAAGCTGACGGGATCACCTATTATGAAGGTATCTATTTTGTACTATTGAATATATCGATTCACCATTTTCTTGCGAGCTGTTGCAGTACATTTGCGAACTTTTGCTAGCATAATATCGGTACTAGGAAGTTTAAGTTGAATAGAAGTAGATTGATGAGTCGAAGGTTCAATCAAACTGTCCTCCTCATCATCTTCCTCTTGCTCATCCTCCTCCTCTTCTTCATCCTCCTTATTATCCTCCTCTTGCTGATCCTTTTCCTCATTATTTTCTTCCTCCTCCTCTTCCTCCTTATTATCCTCATTCTCTACTTCTTTATCATCATCCTCCACTTCCTCATCATCATCCTCTACCTCCTTATCATTTGCATCTAGGATTGAAGATAAACAACCTGGAAGATAATATACTTTTTGTTTAAATATAAGTTCGTATAGATTATATCCAGTTGTCAAGTGAATCTAATATTATTAGTTTTATTATAAGATCAATCTAAATATTAGAAATAATTACTTACTTGTTGATTCATTGCTAAAATTATAATAGGTAAAATCTGTACCTATCGATTATCATCTAATTTAGCTTTTGCTATTCGAATCTTTTGCTTTAGAACAGCATTTGCTTGTTCTATCAATCCTTGTGTTTAAGGATGGCATAGACGTCCTTATATTAAAGAAATTCCATGATATTCTATAATAACAAGTACTTCACCTTTAAACTCATTATCATTATCACATTGAAGAATTTTTGGTAGACCAAATTGTCCAATCCACATGAAGAGGATATTAGCAACTTCAGTACTTTCCTTAGATTTTAAAGGATAAGTACTAGAAAATTTACTAAAATAATCACGAATATATAAAATCCATTGGTATTCCCCATCTGGATCAGCTCGCATATCAATTAGATCAATTTATACCCATTCCTAAAGATTATTAATAATGATTGGTTGTAGTAGACCATGACTTTGACTTGGTTTATTGTGTGCACATAGTTGACAATACTGTAACAGTTCCATAACCTATACCAAATATTAATATTAATATATACTAAGTAGATTCAGACTTAACCATACTTCCTTGTAATTAATTCCATGGTACTTCTTACTAATAGTTATATAGGTTTTGTTCTTGCCTGCATGCATTAATGCATTGTGAGTATGTGCAATAACGTCAAATACATCATGCTCTAAGACTACTTGTTGCTTATTTTTCCTAGTAATAAAATATAAAGTATTATTTTATAGCTCATATTCCTTGAGTACCTTTGATCGTAGCTTTATTTCTGTTATATTGCTTTTAGCAGCCTTCAGATTTGGATCTCGAAAGTATACTTTAATTTTGCGATATCTAGATAGTATTTATTAGTTAGTCACTATTATACTAGATAATTTCAGGGTTATTACTTCTCAAAAGTCAAGCGAGATTTATTACTTATTGTATACAAATACTCTTCAAAGTTGGTATGAGTAGCACCAGAAAATGCTTTAATAGCGCTTGGAGATGGAGCAGAACTTAGAGGATGAACCTGGTCAAGATCAGCCTCAGTATAATCTTGAATGATAGACATTAGTAGAGATTGGTAAGAGTGTAATATTGTAGAGACCAGTAAGAGTATAATATTGTAGAGACCGGTAAGAGTATAATTAAGCAAAGTGATGGTTAAAACTCTTATATTTGTTATAAAGAAGTTATGGTATCGTGATCTTTAAAGGCTACTATTGTAATCTTTAAAGGCTACTATTGCACATATTACAACCTCTTGTTCTTTGACCTAATGTTTCTCTACATAATACCTTTATTTTGGGTATACCTCTACTGAGTATTTTTTCCGATAAGTTACTTATGTTATCTCTGATATTCTTTGACCAAATATTTCTACAAAATTACCTTCATAGAGGATATGTCCCTATTTAGTAATTTTAATGTCGCTATGGCCGTTATGGCCACTGTAGTGTTGTGGTGAAATCTTGTTGCTATCTGTGATATTGAATAATTTAATCCCATAACGGCCTGGTCTGTTGCGATATCCAGTCCATACTGGTATGGACTGGGCCATACCAGTATGGCCTGGATACCGGAATGGACCAGAACATATATAGAGTATATATTTCTTCAAAAATATTTTTGGTGCTTGGGGAAGAACTATTTTAAATATAATTTCATACTCTGATAAATAATCAGATATATTTTTTAATGTTATTTTTTCCTTATAACTTAGATCAATTACTCTTTCCATAGTAGGATCGATGATTCTAATCTTTTTGAGAGTATATTGAACTAATTCTTAAATTTCTGTCGGTAGTATAGTCAAATGTCTTAATCTTTTAGTCCATTTTTCAGCTGCAGATGCTTTTCTGTCTAATGCTGATTGTTATTTAGGTTCACTTTGATATCTATTATCCCTCTACAACCTGTTCAATTAGATTGATAACTTCGATCTTTAAGCTACTTTTCTACTTTAGTACTGTATTATTCTAGCAGTATTGTTGAAGAAGATTTGTTGGATATCCACTCGACTGAGGATAATGTTGGCTCAATTGATAGTAATGATAGTACAGCAGCTTGACAGAGTCCGAATACGTTTTATGGATCTGATTCATCTTCTACTTTTAAGTTATCCGACAAGAATATTTCATTTTCTGATTATAATGTTGAAATAGATATTGAAAGTGTTGAGACTTTTATTAGGATGTTTGGTTTTGATATTACCTTAAGTGAAGATACTACTTTCTTTAAAGTATTATTTAGTATAGAGGAAGTAGTTCATTAGCTATGATATGATAATTATTTCCTTATTACACTAATTATTCCTAGGACCTATAGTCCTGGTTTTTGAATAATATACTATATATTTTATTTCTAATATAGTATTAAAGATTATTAGAAGTGCAAGCAGATTTATCGAGAGTACTAGGAAAAGTGTCTGAAATGGGGGTAGGATACTTTTATATTGGGAACCACTATCTATTAAAGCTCTGCTTAGCTTACTTCTAAGTTTTATACTTATACTATAGTTAAGAGTCTGACGTCTCATTAGTTATCATTATTGCTAGCTGAATTTATAATGTTATTATTATATTCGAAATGCATTCCACTAAAAAGTATAAAAGAGTATCGTCAAGGTTGATCAGACCTTGAGATGAAGGATTATGAGTAGTAGAGATTAACTTTTGATATTAAAAAAAATATAATAACTAATACTAGATAATAGTTATTCAGTACTATTTATACAATCTATATCTATTAGAATAGATGTATGTATATATCGGTTCTACTGAGAGATTGACTAAGAAGGGTTGTTATGAGCTAGAAAGTTTTATTAGGAATATTAATTAATAAGTATAATCTCCACTTAGATTGTTTACTAACTAACTGATCTATAGTTCAGTTATTGTCTGTTTGAGTAGTCTAAGGAGGAGATTCTAGAGGGGAATTCATGCTGCTTTTATATTTATGTAATAACGTATCTGACAGTTTAGAATACATAGAATATAATACTTGCTATAGGGCAGTACTATATGAGTTATAGGAAATATAACTCATAAAAAATATAAGTTATAGGAAATATATGAGTCATAGAAAATAGGGCTATACTAGGGCTATGTTATATCCTTGAAGGTGTATACAATATGACAGGTTCTACTGAATAACTAACTATCAGATTTGGTAGTTTATAAAATGATAATAGATATAGAAAATATAAGATAAATAAAATAATAAGAAATAATATCTCTTATTATATTACTCTTATAAATCCTTAAGCTTGTATTCATGAGTTCAGAGTAGTTGAGATAAAGTTTCTACTGATTTCTACTTTATTTTACAACTTTGAATACAATTATCTTACTCTTACTTAATCATATTCTATATCCAATTACTTATCTTACCTATATCGGCTTTAATTATATCAAACTTAGTTTTAGCTATATCGATAATTACACCTATATTTTATATGAGTTTGTCGGTCAGTAACTCCTACTACTTTTCTAATACCTCTCTAATAGATACCATTAATTACTTCATAGTATCTTCTTATCCTATAGTCTCACCTTTAAGTACTACTACCTCCTCAGTTACTTATTATCATAGTAACTTTAAATCCTCACAAGTAGCTTTTGTACTTTCAAAAACTGCTTAGTAAGCCTTTTGAGCAATCTTATAGGCTTCCTGAGATTCGACTAGAAGTTTTGTCTCTACTTATAGACCTTTTATGAGGTTTACAAGTTCGACTTATTGGTATTCAAACTCAGTAGCTCTATCTTAAATAATATAAACCAATAGTTAGTCATATTATTCTTAACTTATAATAAGGTGACTAACTTAAATAGGGCATAATGGTAGATATGTTAGATATTGAAAGAAGGTATTGCTACCTGCTTGCTATAGTGATCATTAAGTTAGTAGGTTTATTTAGTGTAATAGGCTTAGTAGAAATCCTTATAGATATGAAGTTAGTTTATCTAAGGAGTAGAACTACTACTTATAAGATTCTATTCCTTGTAAAAGTATATCTTTCATTAGTATATCATCTTTCATATCTGTACTAGATTGTAGAAGATTATATGGGTATTATATAATAGTATAGATTATGATATCTAGTAGTATTATAGATTAGTAAGACTAGTTAGGCCCTCTTAGTATCTAAGAGTTAGATATAATAATTCTAGTATATGGTGTTCAATAATATAAAAATTACCTATCTACTAAGTAATATTACGAAGGCCCTATTTACCTTTATAGAGCTCTAGTAACTAAAGAATAGGATGGCTATACTTATACTACTATAACGATATTTATTCTATAAATCAGAATAAAATCTTATAGTAAAAAGTTTAATCCACTTTAATCTTTTCCAATAGATCTTATTTTATAATATAAAGTAAAGCTTTCATCAGTCAGGAATAAAGTAAACTAGTTTTAAAACTTAGTAGGCTTTATATACTCAAGGTGCTCTTACTTTTAAATATTCTTGATAGTAAAATTAGATTCAACTAAGAACTACTCTCTTTATTTATAATATATAGTAATAGTACATTTTCTTTGATAAAATACTTTAGGAGATATATACTTATCTATCACTCTTTAGAATTTTCTTCTTAACTATTATACCATCCATATTTTTATTAACATAGTTGTAATCTGTAGTCATTATCATAGGTTACTAGCCCAAACATAGAGAAGATTTCTATACCTACATATTTTATATACTTTATTTAAGCTAACTTATTCTATTAAAGAATACTTAACTGAAATAACTAATTTTTACTTTTAATATAATATCAATCCCTAGTACTATTGAATAACTATCCAATAGTATTATAGAATTATCTATTTGAGCTTATAGTAGTATTTTCTTAATAGTATTTAGTGTCTATTAAAAAATAATTTTCAACTACTTATGACTCTATTAATAAAGACTTGTAGGTTATGAATAGATTATCATTGGATAGGTGTCAATATATAGAAGATTATAGAATCATAATTCATCTCGATGTCTATATTATTTATAAAGTTATTATTAGTAATAAATAAACTTCCTCATTAATTCAATTAATCTTACTAAAGGTCTTATAACTGTATAAGTATTACTCCAATCATAAAATGGATAGTGTAAATAGAATTAAAATAATAAATAGGCCTAGATATAACTTTAAAATATTAAATTTGAAGAATTTTATATTTCAACTATATCTTTGGCCTTAGCTTAGAGTATACTCCCTTATAATATCACTACATACACTTTAGTCTAAAGTATATCCTGGTGATTTCATTATTTTATTTATTTTTACTGAGTTATTTTCCTAAAGTTTAGAGCAATAACTTCAGTTCAAAGTAATGCCAAGTCTTTAGAGTAATAGCTAATATAGCTAATATATATACATATAGTCACTATATTGATCTAGGTATAACTATTGAACCATTAATTGGATATTTATGAAACTTAAACCATAGCTCCCTCAAGGGTCTATAAATATGTCATAAGAGTTTTTAACTATTTATAATAATTATATGCTACTCTGAGGTTTATACCCTTTTTGTATACTTATCTCTTATAGATAACTATTAGAAACATTTATACTATACTACTATAAGTATATCTAGAATCCATATAGATATCTAGAGTTATTCTATAAGAGTTTAAATACTTATGGTAGGGTTGGATATCACCTTATGATATATTCTTATGGAATAAGTTAGTACTTCATAGTTTTTTTCCAAACTTAACTTAAAACTTGAGTTTAACCTTCTAAGAATAGTAGTAAAAAATGAATAGAAAATACTATTTAAGAATAGATATAGCTTGTATAAGTATACAATTATACTTTTTGGGCTAACTAATGCCTCATCTATCTTTCAACAATATATTAATAATATCTATTTAAAAGAATCGATCAAGGGATTATTATATATATTAATGATATCTTTATATATACTTAGACTAAAGATAAATATGTTGAGATTGTCTATTGGGTATTATAAAACCTAACAAAGAATAAGCTTTATATTAATATAGATAAATATATCTTCTATATCCTAGAGGTAGAATTTATAGGATTTAAGGTCAATACTAAAGAGATATAAATGAGTTAAAAAAAGTTGAGGATATATTCATATAATAAGCCCCTCAAAATATCAAATAGGTATAGAAGTTTATTAGTTTTACTAATTTCTATTATCAGTTTATTAAAGGCTTTAGTAGTTTAGCTTTTCTAATTCAAATACTTATATATAATAGAGTTTTTTAAAATTGAACATAGTAATATTAAAAGGTCTTTGATGAATTAAAATATAGGTTCACCACAGCTCCAATACTATGCTATTATTATCCCAAATAATTAAAGATAATTAAGACAGATATATCCGATCTGGTAGAGGCTGGTATCCTATCTTAGAATGAACCAGATAGTCATTAGTACTCAATTGCTTACTACTTGAAATATTTTATCCCAGTAGACCTTAACTACAATATTTATAATAATGAAATAGTTATAATTATTAATTCCTTTCAAAAATACTAATACTTCTTGATAGATACCTTAAAGGAAATAATTGTATATATGGACTACAAGAATCTTAAGTATTTTAATTCTATAAAGTTACTCAATCAAAGGTAGACAAGATAGATAGAAATACTAAGCTAGTTCAATTTTAGGATTATTTACTGCCCAAGTAACAAAAATAGTAAGGCTGATACATTTTTCTATTAGATTAATTCTGATCTTATAGAAAGAAGGGAGAAGTAAGACTATACAATTTAGATATTTAAACCTAGTCAATTTCAATAAGATTTAGGTAAAAAGGTACTAGTAATATACTGAATTATAGTAGTGAAGGCCTCATAAACAGAAGAATTAACTTAGTTGAAGGAAATCCTAGAGGCTAGCCTTATAGATCAGAAGTGGCTAGGGATTCAGAATATATTGAAGTTTAGTAAGAAGTATTCTAGTCTTGAGCACTATAGTTTAGAAGATAATATAGTAACTTATGAAACATATTTGTATATTCCTAATGATAATTTATTTAAGCTAAAGGTAGCATTTTAGAGCCAAGATACTAAATTTATAAGATAGTTCAGATATAACAAGATGCTCGAATTATTGAAATGAAATTACTACTGGCTAAACATAAAAGAGTGGGTATATAACTATATTTATATATATAATGCTTGCTAGCATAATAAGATAGTACAATATAAGAAATATGGCAAGCTTGTACCTCTTCTAATTCCCTATAGGCTATGAAAATATATTTTGATAAATTTTATTACTAATTTACTTTCAGTCAAGAAGTATAATCAAATCTGGGTTATTATCGATAGGTTCATCAAGTTGGCATATTTTATTCCTTTAAAGAACTGAAAGGCTAAAGAGTTAGTTAATATATTCATCAAGTAGCTATAGAAACTATATAGGTTACTAAAGAGGGTCGTTTCAGATAGAAACTTAATATTTATAAGTTTGTTATAGATAAAAGTTATACAGTTATTAGAAGTTGAGTTAAATAAGTCCTCAGAATATCACTTCCAAATAGATAGTCAAACTAAATAAGTCAACTAAATCCAGGAGTATTATCTATAGATATATTACTATTAGGATCAAGATGACTAGATTGAGTTACTTCTATTTGCTAAAGTTTATTATAATAATACTATCTACTTTTATACTAAATATAATCTTTTTTATATAGTATATGGTCAATATCTTAAGAACAACTTCTAGAATCTAATCGAAGTCTCAACTGAATCAAAAAATCCTAAAGTAGCTAAGATGGTCAAAATCCTAGATATAATAAGAGAGGCTATAAGGGAGAATATGAAAGTAATATAGGCCCGCATATCAAAATACTATAATCTTGAGGTAGCAGAGAAGGCACTAATATTCAAGGTAAAAGACTGGGTTATACTCAATACTAAGAATATTTAAACTATCTGTCTAACCAAAAAGCTTGACTACAAGCTTCAAGGCAAGTTTAGAATCAAACAACTTATTAATACTTATACCTATAAGTTAGAACTTTCTCTAAGTATAGGTAAAATATAACCTATCTTCCATATTAGTCTGTTGGAACCCTACCACCTTAACGCAATTGCTGGCAGATATTTACAAACTCTTCTTTCTATTGATTTCGAAGAATCGAAATACCAAATAGAGAAGGTGAAGTCTAGTAAGCTTTAGGAGAGAAGGATTATATACTTGGTTTTCTAAAAGAGTTATAATCCTAATAATAATATATAGGAACTATATAAGAACTTGAAGGATGGAGACTCTAAAATTATTCAGAATTTCTATTTGGATAATCTTTGTAAGTTATAGGACCATAATAAAATCTTGTAAGGATTTTTCTTTTTTTTCTATTAGGCTTTAGGTTTTTTGAATTATCTTTTATATATTTTTTGTTTTTTACCTGTATTTCTTATATTATTTTCTATTTCTGAAATGTAATAAAATATACACAACTGTGTTTCAGTTGTTGTATATAAGAACTAGTCCTTAAGCCCTATCTATAGTCATTAGTAGTAATACTGATTCTATTTGTATAATTAATTAGGTTTTTGCAAATAAGAATATTAAGGGGGGAGGCACTGTCATAGAGTAATATTCAGCTCTACTATAGGTATTTGAGCTCCTATAGAATAACTCTGGATATCTATATAGACTCTAGATACACTTATAGTAGTATAGTATAATTATTTCTAATACTCCTCTATAAGAGATAATATATGAAATAGGTATGAACCCCAGAGTAGTATATAACTATTCTAGATAGTTAAGACCCTTATAGCATGCCCATAAACCCTTGAGGGAGTTACGGTTTAAGTTTTATAAGTATCTGATCAAAGGTTTAATAGTTATATCTAGATCAATATCTTAACTATATATATATATACTAGCTATACTAGCTATTACTCTAAAGTTTTGATGCTATCTTGAACTAAAGTTATTATCCTGAACTTTCATAAAATACTTTAGTAAAAATAAAATAAAATAATAAAGCCATAACGACATACTTTAGACCAAAGTGTATCTAGTAATATTATAAATGAATATGCCTTAAGCTAAGGCTAAAGATATAGTTAAAATATAAGGTTTTTTGAATTTAAGATTTCAAAGTTGTATCTAAACTTATTCATTGGTATAATTTTATTTATATAATCCATTTTGTAATTAAAATATTATTCATAGAGTTATAAGACCTTTAGTAAGGTTAATTAAATCTATAAGAAAGTTTATCTATTACTAATAACAACTCTACAAATAATATAGATTGTTATGGTCTCTATTACGGACTATTACAGATTATCATAGACTGTCATGGACTATCATCGGCATTGTAGGTGATACACACATGCCACGAACTATTACCTATGTCATAGGTGATATTATATTAAATATTATACGTATAAGCTTTTTTATGTATATGATGAAAAAAACTTATATCAAAGTAAGTATCATAGGCAAGGATAATTATATATATCAGTAGCCATCACTTCTATTCTTCATTCTTACTCTTTACACAATGTCTTGTACTTTAGCTTAGCTAATACGATTCTTTATGTCTATATCTTATTCATGCTCCAGCAATAGTTACAGGTCATACTCCCTTTGTCTACAGTCTATATTCTCACAATACCTTATATTGCTAGCAGTTGATACAAGTATTACTTAATATATATAATCTTATCTACAATCTTTGTCTATAGTCTATATCTATAGTCTATATCTATAGTCTATATCCTCATAATACTTTATATCCTTAGTTGCCTAGCAATCGATACTAGTATTGCCTATTGTTAATAGTCTTTATCCTCAGCTATGTATATAATGTCTTATATATTCTAGTTTACAATATAAGCTGCCTTATATCTATACTATTAATAATATCTATACTATTGTCCAATGCCATTATCTATATCTATACTATTATCCAATGCTATTGTCCATATCTATACTATTATAAACACTATAGTTCATATCTACGCCATTGTCTATGACCACGCTATTATCTCTAAGTCTACGTACGCTTCCTAGAGTCATGTCTATAGTTCATATTACAGTCTATATTGTAACATTATGTTATGTTCTCACTACTCTACCAAGTGCAACTTTATCTTACGATTACCATATCTCTTCTAGATCTGTTTGCTCAGCCACGAGTAGAAGAAGACCCTACCAATGCCTTATACTACTAAGTTATCTGTTATTTAAGAAACTATGACTCTTTTAGATCGAATTCTTGGATTACTATATCTCTTCTAAATCTGCTTACTTAGTTATAAGTAGAAGTAGACTTTGCTAAAGGCTATCAATGATTACACTACTAATATTCAATAAACTATCACTCCTTTTAATTGAATTCTTACCCTCCCTGATCCAAGTATAGACATCACTGCATTGCAAACTAAAGTTACTAACCTATAATGACAACTCAATAAATGACCAACTATCAATACTTTATAGGAAGCTAGAGATCAAGTAGACCCCTAGGAAGCAGTTATTAATTATTTGCATACCCAATTACAAGATACGTGAGATATTAGTGCTATCCTAGCTAGAAACCAACTAGAGGGAGGAATCGAATTGAAAAGATTCCCAACCTAGGAAAATTCACTAGTAATAACTAAAGTAATATATATCCTATCCTAAACTACCTACCTTCAATAAATCTATCACTATCTGTCAACTTCTCAATAGTTGGTTACGAGCTCTATAGTCATAATTCAGCAATCGCCTTAAATTACCTACTCTTTATCTAACTTCTCATCCTAATACCCCTACTAAGTACTATGTCCAAGTCTGATATTACTATTATTCTAGCTATACTAGCAATAGAGATAGTCAGCCTGATATAATAATAAGAAGGTTAGGAAACCTTCCTAAGGAGGAGGAATGAACGTATGGTACCAGCAAGACAGCAAGCCATATAGAAACCCCATCAGTATAACCTCATAACCTAAGTATATATAGTCGACCAAGTACAAGTCATACATATCTATTATGGTTGTCTTCTTGGTGCTAACATTAAGATGTTCTCTAATGATCTCCTCATACTTTCCCGATAGCAAGCCGTATAGAAACCCCATAACCATAACTCCATAACCTAAGTATATGTAGACAACTAGGTACAAGTCATATATATCTATCATATTTATCTTTTTGGTACTAACGTTAAGATATTCTCTGGCGACCTTCTTATACTTTCTCACTCGTCACACATGTCTGTCATATTTGTCTTCTTAGCACTGACATTGAGATATTCTGCAGTAACTTCATTGTACTTTCCTGCTTATCGTATTATTCACATTGTATACTTTTGGTGCCGATATTGAGATCTTTACTGGCGATCTCATTATACTTTCCTACTCATCATATTATCCATGTTGTACATACTTTTTAGATCATTATCTTCCTTAGTCATGGTATTCTTATTTTTATTGTTCCCATTATTTCTATTGTTCCCTTTATTCATATTGTTCATATTCTTATTCTCATTATTTGCCTATTGTTCTTGGCTCCATTCTTGTGTACTATCTTCATATTATTTCTTATTCTGCTATATTTTCCTAGTTACTATCTCTCTTCTTGTGTTTAAGGTTGATGCTTTCTAACAGTCTAGTGCTACAGCCCGGCGCTTTTTGACAACCTGATAAGCCTTATTTGAATAGCTCATGAGACTAGAACTTCATATAGTTGACATTGATACTTACTGGCAGCCCAGCGAGTCCCTCTATAATGGCTTATAAGACCAGAACTTTATGGAGTTGATATTGATACCTTCTGACAGCCTGGCGAATTTTTTCCAAGATACTTGTTATTCTCTTAATAGTGTTCTTACTCTTCTGTCTCACTGTTCTTGGTATTCTCCTTTATGCCATTTTTCTTGTGAGTAGAACTTCAAGTAGTCAATGTTGATACCTTCCAACAGCTCAGGGAGTACTTCTAGAATGGCTCATAAGATCGAAACCTATAGAGTCGACATTGATACCTTCTATCAGCCCAACAAGTTTCTTCTAAAATACTTATTTCTTTCTTTATAGTATTCTCACCCTATTTTTGCTGTTCTTGATATCCTTTCTACCATTTTTCTTACTCTATGTTAAAGTGGTATTCTTACCTTATACTGATCTATGTTCAATTTCATGTCGATATTGCATCCCCTCTATATTGGTGCACGGTTTCCTTATTCTTGTCTACTGTTTCTGCATAGTGTGCGCCACGGGGCGAGTACAACTCGCCCCGCCTCGCCAAGAACCGACTCGGCGAACGAGTTTTCGTCCGTCGACAACTCGCCGAGTCGGCTTTTCGATGCTTCAACTCGACTCGCCCCAACTCGGTGATCTACAGAATACTCGCCAAGCCTTTTATTTTATATTTCTCATTCCTTCGCTCTGTCTAGCCTGCGTCGTCATAGACTTCTACTATTACCAATTGCATGTAATGTCACGGATCGCTTCTACTGTCATGGATTGCCTGTACTGTCGGGGATCGCTCCTACTGTCACCGATTCCCTGTACTGTCACGGTCGCGTCTACTGTCACCGATTGCCTGAACTGCCACGGTCGCTTCTACTGTCACGGATTGTCTGTACTGTCACGGATCGCATCTACTGTCACCGATTGCCTCTACTGTCACGGTCGCTTCTCCTGTCACTGATTGCCTGTACTGTCACGGTCGCGTCTACTGTCACCGATTGCCTGAACTGCCACCGTCGCTTCTACTGTCACGGATTGTCTGTACTGTCACGGATCGCATCTACTGTCACCGATTGCCTGAACTGTCACGGTCGCTTCTACTGTCACGGATTGTCTGTACTGTCACGGATCGCATCTACTGTCACCGATTGCCTCTACTGTCACGGTCGCTTCTCCTGTCACTGATTGCCTGTACTGTCACGGTCGCGTCTACTGTCACCGATTGCCTGAACTGCCACGGTCGCTTCTACTGTCACGGATTGTCTGTACTGTCACGGATCGCATCTACTGTCACCGATTGCCTCTACTGTCACGGTCGCTTCTTCTGTCACTGATTGCCTGTACTGTCACGGTCGCTTCTCCTGTCACCGATTGCCTGTACTGTCACGGTCGCTTCTCCTGTCACCGATTACCTGTGCTGTCACGTCCGTACTGTCATGGATCGCGTCTACTGTCACCGATTGCCTGTACTGTTACGGTGGCTTCTCCTGTTACCGATTGCCTGTACTGTCACGGTTGCTTCTACTGTCACGGATTGCCTGTAGTGTCACGGTCATTTCTACTGTCACGGATTACCTGTAGTATTACCGATTGCCTGTAATGTCACGTATGGCTTATACTGTCATCTATTTCACTGTTATTGTTCGCACTCGTTACCTATTGTTTGTATGCACTGCCAGTAAGGGCGGGAAACGACTAGGCTTAGCAGACGCCCGAGCATAAAGAAGGTTAGTGTAGAGGCTTGGCGAGTATTCTGTCGATCACCGAATACTCGGCGAGTCGGTCCGAGGCGAGTTGCCGCTAGCGACGACTGAGGCGAGGCGATTACCGAACGAGTTGTCAGGGCTATAAACTCGAACCGACTCGCCCCGTGGCGCACACTATTTCTGCATAGGGTACTTCAGTTGCTTGGTATTCTTCGGCTCTATAGACTCTATGTTGAATAGTCTCTTTACCCTCTTGTGCTCCTTGTCTCATGACATTATACTTGACTTGCTCTTCCTTATATTGTCGGTAGTATTGTAACTCACGAATACGATCTAAGCTCTATGTGCCTATGTTGATATGTCTTTTGTCTACTGTTCTCCTTGTTTTATCTGATATTAGTCTCCTTTTGCCTATCATTATGCTTCTAGCTAATTTTTGTTTACTGTCTCATTGGTAAGCCTCCTCCTGGTATATTTACTATAACTTCCCCTTACGTGGCCTTCTGATTTATAGTCTCTGAGGAGTACTTCCCTTTAGTATTTCTATATAGTTTCATATGGTATTTTCGTTATGTTTCTTTGGTATCTGCTAGTTTCTTTACCCTCAGAGGAGTAGTTCTATATAGCGGTTTTATATAGTATTTATGCTATATATCTTTTATGTCTGCTACTATTGCCTCTATTTCTTATGACTCGCTACATTATTCTTGCCTCAAGCTTCTTATTTTTGGCCCTTATGAGCTCTTATATTCTGGATGTTGTTTTTGTTCAGAAACTATCTGAGTTTGACTAAGCCTCAAGGGACTTTGGCCTTTAGGAGGGGATAATATCATGGTCCCTATTACAGACTATTATAGATTGTTATAGACTATCACAGACTATCACTGGCATCGCAGGTAATACACACATGCTATGAACTATCACTTATATTATAGATAACATTATGTTAAGTATCATACGTATCAGCTTTCTCATGTATGTGATAAAAAGAACTTATATCAAAGTGAGTATTATGAGTAAGGATAATTGTATATATAGGAGGCTATCACTTCTATTCTTTATTCTTGCTCTTTACACAATGTCTTATACTTTAGCTTGGCTAATACGATTCTTTACATCCATGTCCTATTCGTGCTCTAGTAGCGGTTATAGGTGATACTCCCTTCGTCCATAGTCTATATCAGCGCAATACCTTATATCACTAGCAGTTGATACAAGTATTGCTTAACGTCTATGATTTTGTCCATAGTCTTCATCAATAGTCTATGTCTACAGTCTATGTCTATAGTCTATGTCCTCACAATATCTTGTATCCTTAGCTACCTAGCAGTCAATACTAATATTGCCTATTATTTATAGTCTTCATCCTCAGCTATGTATGCAATGTCTTGAATATTTTAATTCGTAATACAAGCTGATTTATATCTATACTATTGACTATATCTATGCTATTGTCTAATGCTATTGTCTATATCTATACTATTATCTAATGCTATTGTCTATGTCACAGTTCACGTCTACGCTATTGTCTACGACCACACTATTGTCTCTAAATCTATATATATTCTCTAGAGTTATGTCTATAGTTCATGTCACAGTCTATGTCATAATATAGATATCAAAATAAATTAAGATTCTATGATCTTCTACGTATTGATACCTATCCAATGATAATCTATTCGTAACCTACAAGTCTTTATTAATAGAGTTATAAGGAGTTGAAAATTATTTTTAATAGATATTAGATACTATTAAAAAAATACTACTATAAACTTAAATAGATAACTCTATAATACAGTCGAATAATTATTCAATAGTATTAGAGATTGGCATTATATCAGAAGTAGAAATTGGTTATCTCACCTAAGTATTCTTTAATAGAATAAGTTAGCTTAAATGAAGTATATGAAATATATAGGTATAGGAATCTTCTCTATATTAAGGTTAGTAACTTATAACAACGAGTATATTTTATGATTGCCTTAACAAAAGTATAGATGGCATAATAATTAAGAAGAAATTTCGAAAAGTAATAGATAGGTATATATCTCTAAAATATTTTATCAAGAAATATCTATTATCATTATACATTATAAATAGTAAGATTAGTTCTACATTGAATTAAATTCTACTATTAAGAGTATTTGAAAATAAGACTACCTCAAATATATAATACCTACAAAGTTCTAAATATAATTTACTTTATTTCTGACTGATAAAAGATTTATTTTATATTGTAAAATAAGATCTATCAAAAAGGATTAAAGTGGATTAAACTTTGTTCTATAGAATTTTATTTTGAGTTGTAGAATAAATATCATTACAGCAGTATAAGTATAGCTATCCTATTCTTTAGTTGCTAGAAAGTAATGAATGATACTAGATAGTAGGTATTCAGTACTATTTATATAATTTATATCTGCTAGAATGGATATATATATATAGTGTGCATAATAGAGTGAGTTGGTCTAAGTTTATGGCTTGGACAACTCATTTGGTATTCATCTCACCTCGGTTATTGCTAGTAGTAACTCACCTTGTACCGACTTTTCAAGTATTTAGTGATCTACAGAATACTCACTAAGTATATATACTAACTTCTTTTTTGTTTGCATACCTACCAAACCTCTACACTAACCTTTTATGCTCATATACCTACCAAGCCTAGTAAAGTTCTACGTACAAACAATTATTAACCAGAGCTAACAATAATAGCAAAATAGATCATAGTGACCATAATAGTATAGGTAAGTGGTAACAGCAAAGGTGACTATACTAGTATAGATAATCGGTAACAGAAGTAGTGATCATGACAGTACAGGCAATTGGTGACAGTAGAAGTGACTATGATAGTAGAGGTAATCAGTAATAGGAGAAGTGATTGTAATAATAGAGGCAATTAGTAACAAGAGAACTGACCATAATAGTATAGGCAATTGATGACAGGAGAACTAACTGTAACAGTATAGGCAATTGGTAACAGTAAAAGCAACTATAATAGTAGACGTAATCGGTGATAGTAGAAGCGATCATAATAGTAGAGACAATCAGTGATAGGAGAAGTGACTATAATAGTAGAAGCAATTAGTAACAAGAGAACTAACCATAATAGTACAGGCAATCGATGATAAGAGAATCGACTATGACAGTACAGGTAATTAGTGATAGTAGAAGTGACTATAACAGTAGAGGTAATTGGTGACAAAAGAAGCGACTATAATAGTACAAGCAATCGATGATAGTAGAAGTGATATGTAATAGTATAGACAATCTGTGACAGGAAAAGTGACTGTGACAGTATAGGCAATCAGTGATAGTAGATGCAATCAGTAACAGTACAGATATAATAGTACAGGCAATATGTGATAGTAAAAGTGACCATGATAGTATAGGCAATCGATAATAGTAGAATCAATAAATAACAGTATAAGCAATCTGTAACAGGAGAATCGATTCATAATATTACATGCAATTCGTAACACCAGAACTCTATAATATGGTTACTTAGATAGAGTAAAGGAATAATAAATATAAAATAAAAGGCTTGGCAAGTATTCTGTAGATCACCGAATAGGGGCAAGTCAAGTTGAGGAAGTAAAAAGCTAACTCGGTGAGTTGTCAACTGATAAAAACTCATTTGCCAAGTCAGTTCTTGGCAAGTCAGTTCAAGTTAAACTTACTCCATAGTATATACTATATATATATACTAGTTCTGCAAAGGGATTACCTCAGAAGAGTAGTTGTTATTAGATGGGGAGTTCTATTAGAAATGTTAATTAATAAGTATAATCTCTACTTAGATTGTTTGCTAACTAACTAATCTGTAGTCAGTTGTTGTCTATCTAAGTAGTCTGATAAGGAGATTCTAGATAGGAATTCGTAGTCTTTTTATACTTGTTCAATAATATATCTGACAGTTTAGAATATATAGAAAATAGCACTCCTGTGGGGCAGTACTATATGAGTCATAGGAAATATATGAGTTATAGGAAATATGAGTTATAAGAAATACATGAGTCATAGGAAATATGAGTTATAGGAAATACATAAGTTATAAGAAATGGGGCTATATTAGAGCTGTGCTATATCCTCGAGTGTATACATGAGATGGTAAGTTCTATTAAATAACTAAATACCAGATTGGGTAGTTATAGAATAATAAAGATATAGAAAATATGAGATAAATAAAATAATAAGAAATAATATCTTTTATTATACTTTCCTACTTTAAACGGATTTTACTATATCAATAATTCTATTCTACAATCCTAGCTTTTACTTATCTTATCTTGAGAGATAGTTGAAGTATATTGATATTGATATATTTATCATTAGGAATTTATTTATAATATGATCCTATTCATGATAAATAAGAGCTCGAGTTTCGTCTCTTATCTAAGGTTCTTGTTTTCCTCTTTTAGTACATTATCTCTTGAAGGTATCTTCTAGACTTCTTCTAACCCAGAAATCCTGAAGGATTTTAGTAGTAATATCTTTTGCATTTATCTAAAAATCATATTTTGGAATATATCCTAACTATCTAATTTTAAATTGATATTTACCAGATTATAGTACTATTCTAAATTCTAATACCTTTTCAACTTCATATCGATCATCATTGATTGGTCCTGGTTCTAGAAATCGTCTGTTAGGGAATTGAGTATAATCCTTTTGATAATATGGTTTGAGTTTTGAAATATGAAAGGTATCATATATGAGATTGAAGTTAAGTTGAGTGGATAAGTCTAGACTATAATTATTTCGAGTATAATTAGCAGATATGATCAAGAAAGGGCCTAACTATCAAGGTTTTAACTTGGGTGAAATATTTAGTACATTTATATTTTTCAAAGATAATATAACCTATTATCCAACTGAGAATTTAACTACATTATGATATTTATTTGCTTATGTCATTTATATCTTTTTGGCATCATAGAGTGCCTATGAAGTATTATTATGATATTCATTTGCTAGTACAAATACATTGATAGGATAAGGTAGTAGAGAGGCTTCTTGATGTACATTAATTCCTAGTAAAGTTGTAAAGGGACTACTTTTTCTAGTACTATTAAATTTAGAGTTTAGCTTAAACTAAATCTTAGGCAATTTATATAGCTAGTTATATCCTTCGACTTTATATACTTTTGCTACTTACAAGATTTTCTTATTCATAATCTCAGATTATCTGTCTATATAAGAGTGATATATAGTAGATAGTTCTAATTTGATTTTATTCTTCTTAGTCTAGTCCTAGAAGTATAATGACATGAAAAGAATATTACAATCAAAAATAATATATAAAAGATATCTCATAATCGGGATTCTATAAATATCAAAAGAAGTGGTATATTGTTCTGCTATAAAATTATTAGGAATAGGGATAAAAAACTTAAATCCTAATTGTCTATCAATAATTATCCAAAGGTATAAAATACAGAAAATATATTCTTCATCAGTAGAAATGTTCAGATACAAAAGAGAACATTTGATGAAGATAGGAGCTAACTTAAGAAAATCTATCAAAATATCCAACTAAGGTCTTTCTAGTACGTGTAAAGCAGTAACTAGTCTAAGAGGTAGTTTGTTTGAATACTTTATCTATTGATAAGTATCGCAACTTCTGATATACTCCTAGACCAACTCAGAGAAGGATTGGTATCGATATCGGTCAGTAAAACATTTTATGGTATTTTCAATTCCACTATGAGTTGTTACTCTATATACTTTATTGATTACTAGCTCAAGATAATTCTTACCTTCAATATTAAAAGTGTTGTATAAGACTAATCTCTATTGTCTATGTATGTTTCTAATATATAAAAATCCATCTCTGATCTTATGATTCTTATACTATTGCGAGGTATCATAGTAATCCTTCCAGATAGAGTATACTTTCATATACACTTGGTATACTATCTTTATTTCATCTCCTAGATCCAACCATTATATGATAAAGAAATCTTTGTTGTCTTCTCAACTATTAATAATATACTTATTATCAATAAACCTATCGAAGGTTAGTTTAATTCATTAGTTAAAATCAATAACTGAGAGTTTCTTCTTTTCACAGATAGCAGTATTGTATCCTAGTTGCTTGCAAAAGTCACAATATCATCTAGAGGATCAGGATAATTCGGCAGAAATAATAATAGGAGTTTCATCAATTACTACTCGCTTCTAGGAATGAGTAGTAACTATAGCAATCTGGAAAATATTATTATTATTGCCTCTAGAAGAGATTGGTGCACGGTTCTATAATTGCTGAGGTGCGATTAGTGTATTATGATAGATTTCTCTTATATAGTTACTAAGTCCTTCTTCATGAGAATTGGTAGGAGGAGGAGTGGAAACTGATTCGGCTATTTTCTTGTAAGAATCTTAGACTATGTTGAGGTTGTCCAAATAGTTCTTAAGAAATTCCTTCTTCTTCTGAAGAATTGAATCTGTCAGGATACAGTTGAGGCTCCCATATCTTAAGGTGTTGCAAATAGTATAGATTTTAATTGCAAATGTACAGTTGTGTATTATATGAGAGCTGCCATATATGGAACAGTAAAAATCTTGGTACGCAGACTAATATATATACTTATATTACTGATAGTTAGTGTGGATGAGGGTAATATTAATAGGAGTTGGTATTAATAGAAGAGTTAAGGGCTCCTTTTCTTTGTCTTAAGTTACTGCTTGTTGAGATAGCTCTTACGTAGATTCTTCAATATTATTGGGCTGATACCCATTAAATAGTTCAGTATCAATAGAGATGAGAGCTTCTTCATCAAAGGCTTCTGATTTATAGCTGAGTACTTTATACTTATAGTCATTTTCTGCTTTTTCTTTAGCTTCATAGTAGGGGCAAGAAAAATAGTATCTGAGCTCTGCAGCTCTTCCATTGTACTTATTGAAGTCATAATTGACATACTAGAAGTTTATAGCTGTACGAGAAACTATTTTGCAGAATGAAGCTTGAGGGTATAGAGAAGAAGTTAAGGTATTAGTATAGAGATAAGTAGGAATGTTGATACTAGTAAGAAAATAATTATCCTTAGTAGTGGGAATATTAGGGTATTTATGCTTTCTTGATGAAGTATCTACTATAAAATTCTTCTTTCCTGCTATATATTGAATTTCGCAATCAAATTCTATAAGGACTTCCTGCCATCATCTAATTTTCTAGCTTACAAGTTTCTGAGTGCAAAAAGTGACCAATAGTTTATGATCTATAAAGATAGTGAATTTGTAACCTCTGAGTTAAGCTTTAAAAAATTTTAATAAGTCAATAATTACTAATAATTACTTTTAGAAGGTTGAATAGTTTAATTAAGCTGGATTAAATTTTCTGGAGTAGAAGCATGATAGTTTGATGTAGGTTAGAGTACCTTGATTGATCCAAGATCCTAAACCTATATTACTAGTATTACAAATTAAGTATTTAGGTTCAGTAGATATATTATTCTAGGGTTTCAAAATATGAGGAAAATTCACAAGTTCTTTTAGTTTTTTAAATACTATATTTTGTGTATCTATCTATTTCTATTTCTTAGTCTCTTTTTATAATTCTGATAATATACTTGTATAAGATACTAAACTAGAAATAAAACAACTAAGATACATAACTATTCTAAGAAAGCCTCCGAGGTCTTTTTTCTTTTTAAGAGTAAGAAATATTAATATTATTGTTCTCTTTACAAGATCAATATGAAGTCTATCTAAAGTCAAAATATAATCTAAAATTTCTAGTTTTGCTATAAAGAATTAACATTTGCTTATTTTCAGAAAGAATCCTTTATCTTGTAAGCATTGTAATACTATTATGACAGTAGTAACATTTTGTTTATAAGTCTCAGTAAAGATAATAATATCATCAATATAGACTATTAAATCCTTATAAAGCCTATTCTTAAATATTTCATATATTACGCAGACTATAGTAGCTAGTATATTATGGTCTCCTTGTTGTATAACTCTACGTTTATAATATCCTAAGTACATTATGTTACGGGGTGATATCCAGCCCTACTATAGGTACTTGAGCTCCTATAGAACGACTCTAAATATCTATATGGACTCTAGGTATACTCATAGTAGTGTGGTACAAGCTTTTCTAATACTTATCTATAAGAGATAAGTATATGAAACAGGTATGAACCTTGGAGTGGTATATAACCATCATAGATAGTTAAGACCCTTATAGCACGCCCATAGACCCTTGAGGGAGCTACGGTTTAAGTTTCATAAGCATCTGATCAATGGTTCAATAGTTACACCTAGAACAATACGCTAACTATATACATATATACTAGCTATACTAGCTATTACTCTGAGGTCTTGGCGTTACCCTGAACTAAAGTTATTACCCTGAACTTTAGAAAAATAACTCAGTAAAAATGAATAAAATAATGAAGCTACGAGGGCGTACTTTAGACCAAAGTGTGTCTAGTGACATTATAAGGGAGTACGCTCTAAGCTAAAGCCAAAGATACAGTTGAAATATAAAGTTCTCCGAATATAATATTTTAAAGTTGTATCTAGGTCTATTCATCCCTCTGATTTCATTTCCGCAATCCATTTTATGATCGGAGTAATACCTGTGGAATTATAAAACCTTTAGTAAGGTTAATTAAATCTACAAGGATATTTATCTATTACTGATAACAACTCCACAAATAATATGGGCATCGAGATGAATTAAGATTCTATGATCTTCTACGCATTGACGCCTATCTAATAATAATCTATTTGTGACCTATGAGTCTTTATTAATAGAGTTATGAGCAGTTGAAAATTATTTTCAATGGATATTAGATGCTATTAAGAAAGTACTACTGCAAGCTCAAATAAGATGACTCTACGATACTATCAAGTATTTATTCGATAGTATCGGGGATTAGCATTATGTCAGAAGTAGAAATTAGTTAATTTGGCTAAGTATTCTTTAATGGAATAAGTCAGCTTAAGCAAAGTATATATAATATTTAGGCATAGGAATCTTCTCTATATTCGGGCTAGTAACCTGTGACAATGAATATAGATTATGACTGCGTTAACAAAGGTATAGATAGCATAATATTTAGGAAGAAATTCTGAAGAAGTGACAGGTAGGTGCGTATCTCCCAAAATATTTTATCAAAGAATATCTACCATCACCGTATATTATAAATAGTAAGAGTAGTTCTTGGTTAATTCTAATTCTATTATTAAGAGTATTCGAAAGCAAGAGCACCTCAAGTATACGAAGCCTACAAAGTTCTAAGTCTAGTTTTCTTTATTCCTGACTGGTGAAAACATTTATTTTGTATTTTAAAATAAGATCTATCGTGAAGGATTAAAGCAGATTGAACTTTCTATTATAGGATATTATTCTCTGTTACAGAATAAGTATCGTTGTAGTAGTAAAAGTACAGCCGTTCTATTCTTTAGTTACTGGAGCACTATAAGGATAAATAGGGCCCCCGTGACATTACTTTGTAGACAAGTAATTCTCATCTTGTTTGTCACCAGCATACTCAAATCATTATGTCTAACTCTCAGATACTAAGAGGGCCTAGCCAACCCTACTGATCTATAATATTACCTGATATCACACTCCGTACTATCACACAATGCCCATATAACCTTTCGCAATCTGGAACAGATACGGAAGATGAGATGCTAATAGAAGATATCCTCTTACGAAGACTAGAATCTTCTAAGCAACAGTTTTATTCTCCCGATGAATTAACATCATACCCGCAAGGGTTTCTATCAGGTCTATTACATCGCATAGACCTACCAACTCAATGACCATTATAGCGAGCAGGTAGCAATACCTCCTCTCAACGCCCAACACGTCCACTACCATGTTCCACCAGAGCCACATATCTTACTATAAGTCATGAATAATATGACCAGCTATTAGCTCGTATTATTCAAGATGGAGCCACCAAATTTGAATGACAATAAGCTGAACTCGCAGACCTTATAAGAGGTCTTCAAGCACAGGCAAAACTCCTAGTTAAATCTCAGGAGGCCTACAAAGTAGCACAAGAGGCTCACCAAGCAGTTTTTGAGTATACAAAAGCCACCTATGAGGATCTAAAGTTACTGTGATAGTAAGTAACTAAAGAGGTAGTAGCCCTCAAAGGTCAGACTGCAGGATAAGAAGATACTGTTAAGCGATTGATAGTATCTATTAGTAAGGTGTTGGAAAAATAGTAGGAGTTACTGACTGACAAACTTACTCAAGATATAGGAATGATTATCGATGGAACTAAGACCTAATTTGATATGATCAAAGCTGACGTAGGTAAAGTAAGTGACTAGATGCAAAAGGCAATCAAATAGCAATAGTATGATTGTATCCAAAGCTGTGAGATAAACAGGGAATCAGTTGAGGCTCTTTCCCACCTAATCCAAACTTACAAGAGGAAACTCAAGGACTTACAAGAGCTTCCTATCAACCAACCCACCACAAAGTGTATTCGATCAGATAGCATGGATAGTTTTATCTGTAATATTCATACTGGCCTAGTAGGTAGTCTTGTATCTCTATCACTACCACCTTCACTACCACCATCTACTTACAGGAGGAGCTAGCACCTGGTATTACACCAATCAACACAAGCGAACACCAGATGCTAGTTCCGAATGGGTTGAATAGGACAAGTTTAATGTTTTGAAACAACAATTTATTAATACCCATTAAAACCAGTATGAGCAGCGGGATGTAAAGGTCTCCCTTCAAAAGGAGTACCAGAAGAAAGGTAAGTTGATAAAGGATTTCATCGCTCAGGTCAGGGTTTATTAGTTGGTAGTAGAACTACCATGAGAATAGCTCTGGGAGCACTTAATCACAGCTATTCAACCAGAGACCAGAGCCCATATGGTCCGAGTTAGCACTGACAAGGACATCCTCGATAAGATGCCTGCTAGTACTAAAATATACTTCCAGGCTATCACGAACGCTGGGTCACAGGTTGAGTATGAGAAGGTAAGGGAGGCATATGCACAGAGCCAGTTCCGTCAGAAAGAACAGGCTGCTAGTACGAAAAAGAAGGCAGCTCCCACTCCTAAGCCTAATAAGAAGAAGTCTGGGAATCTCAAGGACTGAATCTCAAAGCCAAAGCAAAAGGCGAAAACTAAGCTTAATGCTAAATCCAAACCTAAGTCCGATGCTTCCAAAAAAGAAAAAGAGCCTGGCCAGGATAAGGTCACTTATGCTATGTGACAGGCTTGGAAGAAGGATATGCAGTACATCAAGTGTGGGGATAAAAACTACATGATGGATGACTGTACAGTAGGTTGGAAACCATCGGCAGAGTCAAAGGGAAAAGGTAAGGCTAAGGAAGAAGTGAAGAAGGTGGCGACTATAACAGCAGTAGTAGCGCCACTTGAAGTTTCTTTCAGTAAGCTCATCAGTGATGACGAGTTGGATTATAGGGAAAATTCAGACTGTTAGGGACACAGGCCATCTAGTATGTTGGGTCAGATGGTCTCACAAGATTAGTTTTCCATTTGTGTTATGAAGAAGGGCATCTCTGTTGGTAGTTGGAAGGAGGAATACATTAGAGAACCTATGGATATTGACCCCACTTCTATTAGTTCTGTTTCTCGAAATTTATCTTTTTCTGCTTTCCTTTCTTTACAAAATATAAAAAAAGGGACAAAAAGAAAAGCCGATGATAAGGTAGCTCCTCTTGTTGGTAAACTCTAAAAAAGACTATGAAAGTCGGTGGTGCCGGATATTTTATTGAATAGAATTAAGGATCTCTCTTTGGCAGGAAAATCAGGTGCAAAGGTGTTGAAATCAGATGGGCTGAAGTTTCTTATCTCTGTTAAATTATCTTAAATGTATGGAGGAATAAAAAGGGAACTTTCTATTAATGTTTTAGTTGATACCAGCACTGAAGCCACGATTTTCGATTCTGATTTTGTTGAATAGATGATATTGCCTTGAGTTAAGAGGGAGAAAAGACTGAGATTAGAGAGCATCGACGGCTCGATTCTCAAGAGGTCTGGCACAGTACAGGTTTAGAACCTGCAGATAGAAGTCCCTGATGCAAGATTAGAGTGAAACAAAACCCTTGACCTAGTAACTGAGGTTGCATGCCTCGAACCAGGATTTCTACTCATTTTGGGGATAGATTGGATCATCGCCAATTATGATAAGCTATGAGTCACCACTCCTTATGGGCTCGAGCTTAAGAGGGTATTGGAAATCGAAGAGGTTACTGATTTTACTGACTTTGATAAAGTACCTATAAAGAATCAGTATATCGAACTTATTGAAATAGGAGAATGGGATCATCAGAAGTTCACAAATGGGGACGTTCGCAAGGTTATGAAAATAACTACGAGTAAGAATCTAGAAGAACTTACTGATCGATTACCATCTCAGTACAGGGATTTTGCAAAAATCTTTAGAAAGGAGATGCAATCTACCCTTCCCTCTCACGGCCTACAGGATATGACAATCGAGTTGGAAGAAGGAAAAAGTCCACCATTAGGAAAGTTGTACCCTCTCTCCTCAGATGAATTAGAGCTTCTTAAGGAATACCTTAACGAGATGCTCCGAACCAACAAAATTAGACCAAGCAAAAGCAGTGCTGGCGCTCCTATTTTCTTCACCAAACAACCTAATGGCAAGTTACAAATAGTCGTAGACTATAGAGGCCTCAATGCCATTACTGAGAAAGATAAGTATCCCCTGCCACTCATAACCACTCTTATGGAATAAGTTGGTACTTTACAGGTTTTCTCCAAACTCGACTTAAAACTTGGAATTAACTTGCTAAGAATAGCAGCTGGAGACGAGTAGAAGACAGCATTCAAGACCAGATATGGCTCGTATGAGTATACAGCTATACCCTTTGGCTTAACTAATACTCCATCTGTCTTCTAACAGCATATTAATAATATTCTATCTGAAAGAATCGATCAAGGGATTATTGTATATATTAATGATATCCTTATATACACTCAGACTGAAGAAGAATATGTCGAGCTCGTCTGTTGAGTACTGCAAAAGCTAACGGAGAATAACCTTTGTATCAATATTGACAAGTGTATCTTCCATATCCTCGAGGTAGAATTCATAGGATTTAAGGTTGGCACTAAAGGGATACAGATAGGCCAGAAGAAAGTCAACGACATCCTTACATGGCAAGCCCCTTAGAACGTCAAAGAGATGCAGAAGTTTATTGGTTTTGCTAATTTCTATCACCGGTTTATTAAAGGCTTTAGTAGTTTGGCTCTCCCGATTCAAATACTTATGCATAATAGAGTTTCTTAGAATTGAATACAGCAGTGTCAAAAAGCCTTCGATAAACTGAAATATAGGTTCACTACGGCCCCAATATTATGCCATTATCACCCTGAACGACCAAAAATGATCAAGATAGATGCGTCTGATCTAGCAAAGGCTGGTATCCTATCCCAGAAGGAATCAGACAGTCGTTGGCACCCAATTGCCTACTACTCAAAGCGTTTTATTTCAGCAGAGCTCAACTATGATGTATATGATAAAGAAATGGTTGTAATCATCAACTACTTTCAGGAATGGAGATACTTTTTGATGAGTGCCCTAGAGAAAATGATTATATATACTGACTATAAGAACCTAGAGTACTTTAATTCTATGCAGTTACTCAATCGAAGGCAGGCTCGATGGGTAGAAATATTAAGCCAGTTCAATTTCAGAATTATCTATCGCCTGGGTAATAAGAATGGCAAAGCAGATGCGTTTTCTCGTC
Source organism: Tirmania nivea (assembly GCA_015179035.1). NCBI lineage: Eukaryota > Fungi > Ascomycota > Pezizomycetes > Pezizales > Pezizaceae > Tirmania > Tirmania nivea. The sequence goes on from WHUY01000145.1 coordinate 34,202, forward strand.
AGGTTGATCCTGACCTCGAAGAAGGGGGGGAGAAGCAAGACTATATGATTCGAATGTTCAAACCTAGTCAATTTCAATTGGATTTGGGTGAGGAGGAACTAGTAACGCGCCGAATTATGGTAGTGAAGGCCTTACAGATGGAAGAATTAACTTGGTCAAAGGAAATCCTAGAGGCTGGCCTCATAGATAAAAAGTGGTTAGGGATTCGGAATGCGTTGAAGTTTGGCAAGGAATATCCTGGTTTTGTGCACTATGGTTTGGAAGATGACATGGTGACCTATAAAAGATGTTTGTATATTCCTGACAATAACTCATTCAAGCTAAAGGTGGCATTCTAGAGCCATGATGCTAAAGTTGCAGGATACTTCGGACATGACAAGACCATTGAACTAATAAAAAGAAATTACTACTAGCCGAACATGGAAGATTGGGTACGTGACTATGTCCATACATGTGACACTTGCCAGCGCAATAAGATAGTGCGACACAAGAAATATAGCAAGCTCGTACCTCTTCCAATTCCCTATAGGCCGTGGGAATATATTTCAATGGATTTCATTACTGATTTACCTCCAGTCAAAGGGTATAATCAGATCTAGGTTATTGTTGATAGATTTATCAAGATGGCACATTTCATTCCTTTAAAGAATCGAAAGGCTAAGGAGTTCGCTGGGATATTCGTCAAGGAGGTATGGAGACTATATAGTTTGCCAAAGAGGGTTGTTTCGGATAGGGACTCGGTGTTCACAAGTTCATTCTGGATAGAAGTTATGTAGTTGCTAGGAGTTGAGTTTGATAAGTCCTCGGCATATCACCTCTAGACGGATGGTCAAACTGAATGAGTTAACCAGATACTAGAGCATTATCTATAAACGTATTGCTGTTGGGATCAGGATGACTGGGTTGAGTTACTTCCGTTTGCTGAATTCTGTTATAATAACACTATCCACTCTAGTACCAAATGCACTCCTTTCTATGCAGCATACGGCCAACATCCCGAGAACAACTTCCAGAACCCAACCAAGGCCTCAACCGAATCTAACAACCCTGAGGCAGCTAAGACGGTCAAAACTTTGGATGCAATAAGAGAGGTAATGAGGGAGAACATGAAGGCAGCGTAGACCTGCATGTCAAAATACTATAATCTCAAGGTAGCAGAGAAGAAACTGACATTTAAGGTAGGAGACTGGGTCATGGTCAATGCTAAGAACATTAAGACTAGGCATCCGACTAAGAAGCTTAACTACAAGCTTCGAGGCAAGTTCAGAATCAAATGACTCATCGATACTTACGCTTATGAGCTAGAACTTCCTCTGAGTATAGGTAAAATACACCCCGTCTTCCATATTAGTCTGTTGGAACCCTACTACCTTAACAGGATTGCTGGCAAACGTTCGCCAATACTCCCTCCCATCGATCTCGAAGAATCAGAGTATCAAATAGAGAAGGTTAAGACAAGTGAGCTTCGGAAAGGAAGAGTAATGTACTTGGTTTCCTGGAAGGGTTATAGTCCTGATAACAATATATGGGAACTATACTATACTAGAACCTGAAGGATGGAGGCTCCGAAATCATTCGGAAATTCCATCTGGATAACCCTCGTAAGTCATAGGACCCTGATATTATCTTATGAGGATTTTTTATTTTTTTCTATTTAGGCTTTAGGTTTTTGGAATTATCTTTTATACATTTTTTATTTTCTACCTGTATTTCTTATGCCATTTCGTATCCCAGAGGTGTAATGAGACATATGCAGCTATGTTCTGACTGTTGTATATGAGGACTGGTCTTCAAGCCCTATCCATAGTCCTTAGTAGCAATACTGATTCTATTTGTATGATCAATTAGGTTTTTGCAGATAAGAACCTTAAGGGGGGAGGCACTGTCACAGTGTGGGGGGAATAGTATTTTCATGTGAAGTGGGTTTAGTCATTTTATACATTTTGGGTTAATTTTATACTTATACACAGTTATGCTTGCATGTGAGTTATTTATTTATAGGACCCACGAGAGTCGTGCTAGTTTCGGCATGACTGTCATATGAGAAAGGGTCTTCATGATATGTAGTGATCTTTGCGCTTTAGACCAGCGAGAGTCATGCCAGTTCTGGCACGACTATCAACTATCATATGTGTCTTACACGCGGCTTAGTTGCAGTTCTCGGCAGAAAAGTTCCGACAGGAAAGTTCTAACAGGTTCAAGAGTCATCTAGGTATTTGCCGACTGATCTAGATGTTCGCCAACTATCATCAGTCTGACAAAACGGATATGAGACCTGCAAGAGTCTTGCCAGTATTGGCACGACTGTCAGTTTGGTAGAAGGTCTTAGTGCTGTTCGTTCATTTAAAAGTGCTTCATATATTATTGTTGGAAAAGGAATTTGCGGACTTCAGCTTGAATGGAAATGCTTTATACGTATTAGCACGTATATATGATTGAGAAATAGACTATTATGGTTTTTATCTTCTTCACATATCGTCGACTCTGTTATTATTCTCTCCCTCTCGCTTTTGCTGGTCTTCTTACTGGTCATATAGTATATGTCCTCTCCGTTAGATTAGGAATACCTTCATATTGGTCCCTTCAACCGGAGATTTAAGGAACATTTGCAAAAAGAGAATTCAATTGATGGGGATGGCGGTGATATTGAAGAATGAGGTAAGAGGAATAGCAGTAACGTTGGTGACATTACTCGAATGGATTCGTCTTCTGTTCATATTGTACTACTTCTTGTGCATTTATGTCAATAGCATCATAGACAAATTATTAGTCAAAGTCTTGTTACTAGTGCAATGGTAGATGATAGTGGGGTGCATGCTTATACAAGTATACAAGGACTTGTCCGTGCTTTGGGAGTGGTAAGAAAGAAAGGAATAGACAGAACAAAAGAAAGGAATATTGCAACAACGCGAAGCACAGAAAATAGTATATGGTGAACGATTGAGTAGTTATCAGAGTAGATCAACAGTGCAAAGAACCACATGATCTACCTTGAAAGTTAGTGTCAAGAATATCGAACAATTACTAATAATAACGAACACATTGTTGTCTAAAATATATCCAGAGGAAGTAAGTATACCTCAAACTCAACTTGAGGTTAGAAAAAGCTCGAAAGCTATAGGGAAATGTAGGGCGAAGGAGCCAGTTGCTATTCACGAGGTTCAAATCGCTATATTGGGCCCGGTGGTATTCTATCTATTGCCTGGCTAACCAGACACACCTTATTTCAACGGAATGGATGCATCAGAGTTTATTACGCAGTAGGAGAATTTAACAAATAAATGGATAGATGAACAGAAGGTAAAAAGGATTATTTAATACTGTGAAAGGTCGATAGGTAAGTATCTATCAACAATCAGGGCATATAGAGACAACGAATGGGAAGAGTTCAAACGGCAACTTCTTAAGGACTTCTGGGCCAGCGACTCAGAACTGAAGCGAATTATGGTGAAAGATCTTCGATGAATAGTAGCGGAGATAAAAAAGAAAGAGAACCCTAGTCCTGGAGATTATCGTTCTTTTATCATCGAATATAGTGAACGTTCTGAATTACTGTTAGAAAAGAGAAGAATGGATGCATAGACTCGTATAACCCTCTTTTTGTGTACTTTCAAGATTCGGGCGGGAGACAAGATCTACAAAAAGTATCGAATCGATCTGGAAGACCCAGATACGTTTCAAGACAAATAGGAATCTGTCAAGCAATCGGCCCTAGATTGGTCAGAGGATGAAGGATCATAAATGACATGATTCTTCAGGGAAGAAGAGGAAGATTCAGAGGGTAAGGAAGTTGTCCCACTAGTAAAAATATTGAAAAATAACTACAGACAGCAGGATAAGATCAAGAAAGGGTCAAAAAAGGGCGAGATAGATCTGATGGATGAAATAGTGAATCAGTTGAAGGAGTTGAAGCTGCAGCATATGAAGACACAGCGGGTAGCTAGGGAAGAAGCTCAAAAACGAGATCAAGAGATTGCAGAACTAAAAAGGTTGGCTACGAAGCCATAGCCGTCTCAGTCATTATATAATCCTAACCAGTTCAGTGGGAGAGGTTATAAACAAAATAGTAGATCAGCGAATATACTCAGAATGCGAGGATGTTATTAGGACGGAGAAGTACATTATCAGGAAGAATGTCCGTCTTTGAAGAAAGCAATTGAGCGTGGGGATGTTCACTACTGTAGGATATGGTTATACCTAGGAGAAGAAGGTACCAAAGCTAGCATTCGAGTGATGTTCCCTGTTATGGAAGAGGATAGGCAGGTACATAAGTGGCAATAGGATTGGGTTAAAAAGGCACTCCAGACAAAAGAATCAAAAATGAGCATGATTCAATCTAGTTCGAGTACTATTACGTTAGACGAACTCATACAGAAAGGGGCAGTAGCGGGCTGTAAAAGGGAAAGATATGTCCGTGAAACAATGAATAGTCAACCAATCGTCTATAAGCCTACGCAGGTTCAATGCGATTTTGGGAATGCATACGAAAGAGGGATCCATAAGGAAGAGGCAGAAAAGATGAAATTCTGGCCACATCGTGATACAGAAATACTGCAAGCTCCAAAAGAGGCACTACCAAAGCATCAAAAAGAACCAAAAGTTATAGTAGAAGATGAAATCATGAGAGACATCGAAGAACTAAAGGACTTCGAGCCAAAGCAAAGACGTGGAAGGGGTAAGCAGGAGGATAAGGGGAAAGATAAAGAGGAAGAAGCAAAGAATGTTCCTGTATAGATGAGAATAAGAGAGAATCTAGATTTAGAAACCCTTACATATAAGCTAATGAATAGGGAGGGTTTGAATATGGAAGAAGTACTGACAGTGGCGGGCCCAAAGCTAGTGCAACAGTGTACGAGTGTGAAATGAGTACCGCGAATTTCAGAAGCATAATATAGGGTGGAAAAGAAGATAGATGCTGTAGTGTCACGAATTTATTGAAATGAAGCAGACAGGGAACTCTATGCTACAGCATATCCCATATGTGTAGCAGCACTGAATGACAATGCGGAAGAGCTACTAAAGATATTAATTGATAGAGGATCCAAACTAAATCTATTGAGAGAAGACGTCATCAGGGAGTATAATGTCCTGATGGACATCAAGGTCAATTGGTCAGTTGGGAGAGCCACGAGATATAGTACCTGGGTGGTGGGAGTATGTCACCAGGTAACCGTTATGATTGGAGGAGTTGTTACTTGCGGGAGATTCTTTGTGATAGTTAATTTGACGAGGGAGGTAATTTTGGGCCAGCCTTGAGTAAGATCTGTCTGGCTAAAAGAGGATAACCGAGAGGACAGAAACTGCTATATCATGATCATAGGCATCCACGGCGATGAGGTAATGTTTTGTACAGTCTCTGCCAACCATGGGTGAAATAGGGATGAAGCAAAATTTATGACCATGAAGGGAAATGGCATAAGTCAATGAACTACCTGGGGATCATTGACCTTATGGTAAGGCCGAGTATGAGAGAAAAGTGTAAGATGGAAGGTGAGTATAGGGACTTTGGATTTGGTGTTAATGAAGAAGATGTTCATAAGTTTTGTGATAAAAGTTTGTTTTCTAACATTTTGAATGAATCGGATCAAGTAGCAAGAAAGAGAGAATGTTTGAAAGCGAGAAGTCACACGTTGTATAAAAGAAAAGCGGACAAGATAAGACTAGTGAATAAACCTCATGTAAATAGAGGAAAACCGGCTGGTGATAAGGATTGGTGAGAGAAACACCTTAAGTAGCAACGATCTTTGTTTGACAGTCATACCAATACTAGCACAACTCTCGATTCTCAAATCAATCCTATCTTATATCGAGAAGGCTGGCTCATACCGAAGTTTTCCAATATTTCAAAGGGTTCGCGATTGACAAAGGAAAGGGTATTATGCCTTCAAATTGGGGATAGCATCTTAGTGTAAGAAAGAGAGGTTTTACTGGAGGTCTTGTTCAATAGAAAAGTAGCGATAGCATTTGATTTTACTCAAAAAGGAGTTTTCACAGCAGAGGTTGAACCCCCACATCACATACCGACTGTTCCACATGAGCCATGGCAAGTTCCAGGATTTCGTATGCCCAGAGCATTACTTCCAGAAGTAGTTAAGATCTGTGAAGACAAGATGAGCTGCGGTACCTTGGAGCATAGTTTCGGCTCATACCAAAACCCATGGTTTTTAGTGAAGAAGAAAAACAGGAGGTACCAACTAATCAATCCTACAATTTATCTAAACATGGTTATGATTAAAGATACATCTCTACCACCCAATGTTGATGAATTTAGTGAAGACTTTTTAGGGTACCCTTTAGTTTCGTTAATGGATTTATTTTCAGGTTATGATCAGTGTGTATTGGCTAAAGAGTCTTATGATTTAACTACTTTTATGACGCCTTTTGGATTATTATGCATGACAACTTTATCACAAGGGTATACCAATAGAGTTCAAGTATTTAATCGAGTTATTCGTAAGGCTATTAAGGTGGAAATTGGGCGTGAGCTAGCAGCACCATTTGTTGATGATATTGCATCAAAAGCTGGTTTGCAGAGTAAATATTTATTAAAAAATGGGACTTTTGAAGAGATTATTCCTAGTATTAGGCGATTTGTGTTAGAGGCAATTTATGCTATTGATCAGACATTAGCGGACTTTGAGAGAGCAAGAACTACCATAGCTAGAGAAAAGAGTAAGTTTTTAAAGGATGGACTAAAGCTTGTCTCCTTTATCTGTGGGTTCGAAGGTAGGACTCCAGTTCAAGAAAAAGTCTGTAAGATTATAAATTGGCCTCTATGTCGAAATGTAACTGAGATTAAGGCGTTTTTGGGAACTTGTATGTATTATAGAATTTGGGTTGAAAAGTTTATGTGGATAGCGAAACCTCTATATAGGCTAACGAGAAGCAAGGAGGAATTTATCTGGAGGCAAGAGCAAGAGAAAGCAATGAAGACACTAAAAGAGAAATTGACAAGTCCTCCAGCATTGAAGCTAATTAATTATGAGCCTAGGCAAGGCAGAATCATTTTTTCGGTCAACTTCTCATTGTTAGGATGGGGAGCTATTCTCCAACTAGTTGAGGTGGGAGATGAGCGGAAAAGGCATCCCTCGAAGTATGAAAACGGAGTCTGGAAGAGAGCAGAGAAGGGATATGACTCAGGAAAGCTGAAATGCCGTAGGTTACTAAAAGTATTGAAGAAAATACGCAACTATCTCTATGGTGTACGATTTCTGGTCGAAATAGATATACAGACATTAGTGAATCAGCTCAATCAACCTGTGTCAGATTTACCTGACTCAGTTGTTAACAGGTGGCTAGCATAGATATGAAAATTCGATTTCGATATGAAGCATGTATCTGAAGTAAAGTATAGAGGACCTGATGGCTTATCGCCAAGGGAAAGGGGGAAGAATTCTCTAGAGGAGATAGCCCCTAAAGAGTTCGACAGTACTCTTGATGCTGACTTAGAAGCCATAAATGCAGAACTTGTTTACTTGGTAGGGTTGCCGACATACATATTACTACCATAAGTCTTAGCGATAGAAGTGGAATGGTACGGTGACATTATTGCCTATTTTACTACAATGTGCCAACCACAGGATATTTCAGATAGGGAGTTTCGGAAGATTAGGCACCAGGCAACGTGGTATCTGATTCGAGATAGACATTTGTACCAACGTATGAAGAGGAATCTTCCACTAGGATGAGTAATTTGGGAAGAAAGAGAAAAACAACAAATTCTGCAGGAATTGCATGATGAAAGTGGACATCGAGGAAGAACTGGAACATACGAAAAAGTCAAACTGTGATATTAGTGGGTAAATCTGTATTAGGATGTATGAGACTATGTTCGGACATGCAATAGGTGTCAGCGTAGACAACCGAATTAGTTTGATAAACAATTACATCCGACACTCTATAGTGCAATATGGAGAAAGGTAGGACTGGGTATTATCTATATGCTTAAGGATGCTGGATGTAGATATATTGTTGTTATGCGAGATGATTTAATTGGGTGGATAGAAGGAAAAGCGATTCAAACTGCAAATACTAAAACGGTGGCAGCTTTTGTGTTAGAGTGGATTACCCGATTTGGAGTGTCTGCGTAAATTATGTGTGATAATGGTTCTGAAAATAAAGGCGAAGTGCAGGAAATCCTTGGTTAGTTTAATATTGTTAACATAGCTATTGTGGTTTATCATCCACAATCAAATGTACTAGTTCAACGAGGACACCAGCAGATTATTAATGCACTCACTAAACTTGGCAAGAACTGGACAAAAAATTTGCCATTTGTATTGTGGGCTGATCGTATAACTACCCGTGTTTCTACTGGCTACCCGCCTTTTACGCTTGTCTTTGGCTAGGAATATATTCTACCGATTGAGCTCATAGCTGTGTCGTAGGTGATAGTAGACTGGAATCTTGTTGGAACAAGGGAATAGCTATTAGTAACTCATGCTAATCAGCTGGAAAGAAGAAAGAAGAATTTAGATATTGCTGCAGAAAGAATAGCTGCGAATCGATAGGCTAATAAAGAATTCTTTGATCGCAATCGATGGCAGAGAAAGGAGGAACTGGATGTTAGGGACTTGGTTTTGCTATATAATTCAGTACTGATAAAGTAGTGATCTAAGAAGCTGGACAATCGATAGTTAGGTCTATATCAAATTAGGGAATTGCATAGAGATCGGGGTACCTATATGTTGGAAGAACTAGATGGTACCCAAATGAAGCTACCATACTCAGGAGAAAGGCTGAAGAGGTTCTACTTATAAACTAGGGTAGATTGTGAAGAATACGGGCCACTGTAGGAAGAAGTAGATAGTGGAGATGAAATGTAAGAATGAATTTATTCCTGCGGATCGCTTTGATTGTATTCTTTTGGGTCAAGCATGCATGACTCAGGTAACAAACCCCTTCTTGGCTATGGCCTTTTTTGATGTAAAAGGAGGGGTAGCAGCTGCTACGTTCTAGCATAATCAGAATACCAGAAGGACTTATTACGACTACTACTACTATGACTACTACTACTAACCATTCAATCACTCCCCGCATATCAGTATTGTACTAATGGCAGGATCATCAGAAGCATCGCAATAAGGCTCAGGAGCAAGGAAGGGGAAAGCAATGCCTTCCGCAATAATATCGACTCGTTCAATATCACCACCTCAGACAACAAAAGAGATACAGTCCGTGACATGACATGTACGAACCCTCACAGAAAGAACTTCAGATAGAAACCTTGACCGAGCAGAGATCAAGGAAAAATTCATCGATCTCATGGCTAACAAGGACTATATCAAAACACAATTCACTGGAATTTTGTCCTTAATCCCAAGTATTAAGAACCAATAGAGATTTCTTAAGGGCATCGGTCGGATGATTCAGGAAGCTAGGGAAAGAGTCGGAGTACTAGCCAATGCTCAAGTACAAATCATTGAGCAGGCTACAGATAGTGAGTTGACATCCTGGGGAGTAATAAGAAAGAAAGCCAAGGATAAGCTTCGATATGACGAGCTTGAACGACTGGGGAGGATTTACAAGTCCGCCGTTATAAAATGGCAAAACAATAATATCACAACCGAAAAGTATTGGAGCCCTAGTTGGATAAAGAATTTCGGGGAAATATACCTACCTTGGCCTTCCATTGAATTCACCAGGATGTGTACACGGGTTTCCGTAGTACTCTCCTTCGACAAGGGCCTCGACTTACTGACGGACATCCTCCCACGCCTCCGTGTAGAGATCTAAGCGCATATCGATATGCCTAGGACAAACAAGGAAGGATGGGTGATAGTAGAGGATCTCAAGTGGGTGCTCAAGTAGGATGATCTCCCACCAAACCTCCCCCTTGACGAACGCAAATATCATCCTGAGTATAATGCTTTTATGGTCTCGGTTGGACAGAGGATAGGAGGAGAAAATGTGGTGTCAATATTAGTGAATGCGGAGGCAAGGGAATGAGACGAGAGACTCTTAGAGGATGATGAAGTAGCTACAGGTGGTACTTCAATGGGAAACCTCCTCTACTTATCACCATCACCACCACCACTAAGAAGATCAGTAAGGGTCGCATGAGCAAAGGCGAAAGCTATCGGACCGGCAAAAAGGCAAAGGATAAGGTTACCATCTCCAGACCTCAATATTCCGGCCTACCGCCGATATTGTATCGAATGCACAAACGATACCTAGTGCAATGGTAAAATTCTCGATCTCTTGGACAATCTAACTCTGGAGAAATACACCAAGCTAGAGCCCGAAGTGGTAGAGGATCTTACGGTAGTGGACAAAATCCGAGACCTCCTATATGAATAGGAGGGGATGGATGAGGACAGTTACGAAATCCTACTAGACGTTAGGATAATCCACTGCCTCAATATAGTGTTAAACAGTGAGCGCCTCATAGTTCATCCAGTTCTCCGAAATACAACACTGCCACCTATATTAACAAAACTCTATACGATGTCGTCGAAGGAGCATGAAGAAGAGGATGATGATGAAGAAGAGGAAGAAGAGGAAAATAATGAGGAGGAGGACTAGGTTTACCTTCGTTCGGTTTTTTCTTTTATTTTCTTATATTTATAGTACTAGTGGGATGAGATTTGGGTTTTTCCTCTCGTTTTATGTTTAAGTGGTTATTAGGTTTTACTTATAGTTCTTGTGGGTTATAATGCATTGTTTTTATTTTTTTTTCATTTTTCTTATTATTTTTATGAATATGGGAATGAAGTGAGTTGACGAGGATGTCAACTTTTAAAAGGGGGGATAGATATGGGGGAAATGGTATTTTTATGTGAATTGGGTTTAGTCATTTTATGCATTTTGGGTTAATTTTATGCTTATGTGCAGTTATGCTTGCATGCGAGTTATTCATTTGTGGGACTCACAAGAGTCATGCCAGTTTCAGCATGACTGTCATGTGAGAAAGGGTCTTTATAATATGCAGTGATCTTTATGCTTTGGACCAGCGAGAGTCATGCCAGTTCTGGCATGACTGTCAACTGTCATATGGGTCTTACATACGGCTTAGTTGTGGTTCTCAGTAGAAAAGTTCTAATAGAAAAGTTCTAGCAGATTCGAGAGTTGTCTAAGTGTTCGCTGACTGATCTAGATGTTTGCCGACTGATCTAAATGTTCGCCGACTATCTTTAGTCTGACAAAATAGATATAGGACCCATGAGAGTCGTACCAGTATTGGCATAACTGTCAGTTTGGCAGAAGGTTTTAGTACTATTCGTTTATTTAAAAGTGCTTCATATGTTATTATTGGAAAAGGAATTTGCAGACTTCAGCTTGAATGGAAATGCTTTGTACATATTGGCACGTACATACGATTGAGAAATAGACTATTACGGTTTTTATCTTCTTCACATATGGTCAACTCTATTATTATTCTCTCCCTCTCGCTCTTGCTGGTCTTTTCACTGGTCACACAGTATATGTTCTCTCCATTAGATTAGGAATACCTTCATAATGGAGTGACATCCAGCCCTACTATAGGTACTTGAGCTCCTATAGAACGACCCTAGATATCTATATGGACTCTAGGTACACTTATAGTAGTGTAGTGCAAGCTTTTCTAATACTTATCTATAAGAGATAAGTATATGAAACGAGTATGAACTTCGGAGTGGTATATAACTATCATAGATAGTTATGACCCTTATGGCACGTCCATAGACCCTTGAGGGAGCTACAGTTTAAGTTTCACAAGTATCCGATTAATGGTTCAAGAGTTACACCTAGATCAACATGCTGACTATATACACATATACTAGCTATACTAGCTGTTACCCTAAGGTCTTGGCATTACCCTGAACTAAAGTTATTACCATGAACTTTAGGAAAATAACTCAGTAAAAATAAATAAAATAATGAAGCCACGAGGGCATACTTTAGACCAAAGTGCGTCCGGTGATATTATAAGGGAGTGCGTCCTAGGCTAAGACCAAAGATACGGTTGAAATATAAAGTTCTCCGAATTTAATATTTCAAAATTATATCTAGGCCTATTCATCGCCCTGATTCTATTTCCACAATCCATTTTATGATCAGAGTAATACTCGTGGAGTTAAAAGACCTTTTAGTAAGGTTAATTAAATCCACGAGGAAGTTTATCTATTACCAATAACAACTCTACGAATAATATGGGCATCAAGATGAATCAAGATTCTATGATCTTCTACGCATTGACGCCTATCCAATAATAATCTGTTTGTAACCCACGAGTCTTTATTAATAGAGGTATGAGCAGTTGAAAATTATTTTCAATAGATACTAGACACTATTAAGAAAATACTATTGCATACTCAAATAAGATGACTTTATGATACTGTTGGGTATTTATTCGATAGTATCGGGGATTAGTATTATATCGGAATAAGAATTTAGTTAACTTAGCTAAGTATTCTTTAATGGAATAAGTCGGCTTAAGCAAAGTATATATAATATTTAGGTATAGGAATTTTCTCTACGTTTGGGCTAGTAACCTATGATAACGAGCGTAGATTATGGCTGCCTTAATAAAGGTGTAGATGGCATAATACTTAAGAAGAAATTCCGAAGAGTAACGGGTAGGTGCGCGTCCTCTAAAATATTTTACCAAAGAATATCTACTATCACTGCACATTATAAATAGTAAGAGTAGTTCTCGGTTGAATCTAATTCTACCATCAAGAGTATTCAAAAGCAAGAGCACCTCGAGTATATGAAGCCTACAAAGTTCTAAGTCTAGTTTACTTTATTTCCGACTGATGAAAGATTCATTTTGTATTACAAAATAAGATCTGTCGGAGAGGATTAAAGCGGATTGAACTTTCTGCTATAGGATATTATTCTGCATTTTAGAATAAGTATCGTTGTGGCAGTAGAAGTACGACCGTCCTATTTTCTAGTCGCAAGAGTACTATATGGGTTAATAGGGCCCCCGTGACAGTAGATACCATTCTGTCTGATACTGATTTTTTTTTAGGTTCTCTTCAATATCGATTATCACTCTACAACCTATTGGTTTAGATCGACAACTTTTATCTAAAAGTTACTTTTTCACTTTAGTACCTTATTGTACTGGCAGTGTTATTAAAGAAGATTTATTGGATATCTACTTGACTAAGGATAATATTAGCTCAGTTGATAGTGATTATAATATAGTGGATTGGTAGAGTCCGAATATATTTTACAGTCTTAATTCGTCTCCTACTTCTGAGTCATCTAGTAAGAGTATTTTGTTTTTCGATATTAATATTAAAGTAGATATTAAATGTATTATAACTTTCATTGAGATATTATCTAGTATAGAAGAGGCAGTTTATGAGCCATAAGATAATAATCATTTCCTTATTATGCCAATTGTTTCTAGGACCTATAGTACTAGTTTTTTAATAATATATTATGCTTTTTGTTTCTAATATAGTATTAAGGATTACGAGGAGTATAAGTAAATTGATCAAGAGTATTAGGAAAAGTATCTAAAATGGGGGTAAGATACTTTAATATGGGGAACCACTTCCTATTAGAGCTCTGCTTAGCTTGCTTCTAAGTCTTATACTTATACTGCAGTTGAGAGTTTAATGTCTCATTAGTTATTATTATTACTAGCTGAATTTATAATATTGTTTTTTTGAATTCGAAATCTATTATACTAAAAAATGTAAAAGAATATTGTTAAAGTTGATTAGGCCATGAGATGAGGGGTTTTAAGTAGTAGAGATTAACTTTTGATGTTAAAAAAAATATAATGAATGATACTACATAGTAGTCATTTGGTACTATTTATATAATCTATATCCACTAGAATGGATATATGTGTATACCAGTTTTGCTGAGGGATTGTCTCAAAAGGGTAGTTGTTGTTAGGTTGGGAGTTCCATTAGGAATATTAATTAAGAGATATAATCTCTACTTAGATTGTTTACTAACTAACTAATCTGTAGTTAGTTGTTATCTATTTGAGTAGTCTAAGGAGGAGATTCCAAAGAGAAATTTGTACTCCTTTTATACTTGTTCAACAATATATCTGATAGTTTAGAATATATAGAATATGGCACTTGCCGTAGGGCAGTACTACACAAGTTATAGGAAATATATAAGTTATAGAAAATATGAGTCATAAGAAATATATGAGTTATAGGAAATATGAGTTATAGGAAATATATGAGTCATAAGAAATAGAGCTATGCTAGAGCTGTACTATATCCTTGAGGGTATATATGAGACAGCAAGTTCTACTAAATAACTAACTACCAGATTCAGTAGTTATGAAATAATAAATATATAGAAAATGTAAGATAAATAAAATAATAAAAAATAATATCTTTTATTATATAGAGTACTATGAAGGTAAATAGGGCTCCTATGATATATATACCTACTTTAGTCTTTCATTGAATTCACCAGGATATATATGCAGGTTTCTGTAATACTCTTCTTTGATAAAGGCTTCAACTTACTAACAAATATCCTCTCCCACCTCTATATAGAGATTTAAATATATATAAATACTCTCAAGACCAACAAGAAATAATAGAAAATAGTATAGAATCTTAAGTAGGTACTTGAGTAGAATAATCTCCTACCAAACCTCCACTTTGATGAATGTAATTATTAACTGAAGTATAATGCTCCTATAGTCTTAATAGAGTAGAAGATAGAAGAAGAAAATATGATATCAATATTAGTAAATACAAAGATAAAAGAATAAGATAGGAGACTCTCAGAAGATGATAAAGTAGCTGTAGGTGGTACTTTAATAGAAAACCCCTTCTACTTATTACTATTACTACTATAACTAAGAAGATCAGTAAAAGTTGTATGAATAAAGGCGAAAGCTATTAGACTGGTAAAAGAGTAAAGGATAAGATCACTATTTTTAGACCTCAATATTCTGGCCTACAACTGATATTATATCAAATATATAAATGATATCTAGTATAATAGTAAAATTCTCAATCTCTTAAATAATCTAACTCTTAAGAAATATACCAAGCTAGAATCTAAAGTAATGAGGAATCTTATAGTAGGAGACAAAATCTGAGACCTCCTATATAAATAGGAGAGAATAGATTAAGATAATTATGAAATTATACTAGAAGCTAGAATAATTCATCACCTTAATATAGTATTAAATAGTAAGCACCTTATAGTTCGTCTAGTTCTTTGAAATATAATACTACTGCCCATATTAATAAAACTCTATACAATATTATTAGAAATGCATGAAGAAGAGGATAATAATAAAGAAGAGCAAAAAGAGGAAAATAATGAGTAGGAGGACTAGATTTACCTTCTTTTGGTTTTTTCAATTATTTTCTTATATATATAGTATAAGTGGGATAAGATTTAGGTTTTTCCTTTCATCTTATATTTAAGTAATTATTAAGTTTTACTTATAGTTTTTATAAATTATAATATATTGTTTTTATTAATTTTTTATTTTCTTTTTTATTTTTATAAATATAGAAATAAAATGAGTTGATAAAGATATTAACTTTTAAAAGTAGGGATAGATATAGGAGAAATTGTATTTATATATGAATTGGGATTAATTATTTCATATATTTTAGGCTTATACATAGTTATAATTGTATACAAGTTATTTATTTTTGGAACCTCTAAGAGTCATACTAGTTTCAGTATGACTATCATATAAGAAAGGGTTTTTATAATATATAGTGATCTTTGTACTTTAGATTAGTGATAGTTATTCTAAGTTTAGTATGACTATCAACTATTATATAGGTCTTATATACAACTTAGTTATAGTTCTTAGTAGAAAAGTTCTAGTAAGAAAATTCTAGTAAGTTTAAGAGTTATCTAAGTATTTGCCAACTCATTTAGATATTCACTAACTATTATTAGTCTGATAAAATAGATATAGGATCTATGAGAGTCATACTAGTATCTATATAACTATTAGTTTGACAGAAAATCTTAGTTCTATTTATTTATTTAAAAGTTCTTCTTATATTATTATTAGAAAAAGGATTTTATAAACTAGAGCTTAAATAGAAATGCTTTATATTTATTAGCATATACTTACGATTAAGACATAGAATATTATGGTTTTTATCTTCTTCACAAATCGTTAACTTTATTATTATTTTCTCTCTCATACTCTTACTGATCTTTGTATTAGTTATATAGTATATATTATCTCTACTAGAAAAGAAATACCTTCATAATATTTATAAATTAGATATAATTTATTTAAGTATACTAGTATGAAATAAGATAAGAATTACTCATTTACAAAATAATATTATAGAGGCCTTATTTACCTTTATAGTACTCTAGCAAGTAAAGAATAAGATAATTATACTTATACTGTTATAATAATATTTATTCTATAACTCAAAATATAATCTTATAGTAGAAAGTTTAATCTATTTCAATAATTTTCAATAGATTTTATTTTGCAATAAAAAATAAATCTTTTATCAGATATGAATAAAGTAAACTAGACTTAGAACTTTATAAGATTTATATATTTAAAGTTCTTTTGCTTTCGAATATTCTTGATAGTAGAATTAGATTCAACTAAGAACTACTTTTACTATTTATAATATATAGTGATAGTAGATATTTTTTAATAATATATTTTGGGGAATATATACCTACTTATAACTTTTCATAATTTTTTTCTAAGTATTATACTATCTATACTTTTATTAACCTAGTCTTAATCTATATTCTTTGTTACAAATTGCTAGTATAAATATAGAGAAAATTCTTATATCTATATATTTTATATACTTCACTTAAGCTAACTTATACTATTAAAAAATCTTTACTTATAATAATTAATTACTACTTCTAATCTAATACTAATCCTTAATACTATTGAATAACTATCTAATAGTATTATATAATTATCTATTTGAGCTTGTAGTAGTATCATCTTAATAGTGTCTAGAATGAGCTTTTGAATGAACTCTATAACTAATGTACTTCTAATATCGGCTTTAACCTCATCTTAATCTCTTTGTTCATATGAACAAGGAGATCAAAATTTTATTACTATTCTATTCTATCTATAGAATTCCCCAAGAGTAATTATTATCAGTTACCTCTGGAAATTCTTCTTTAATTTTCGTAACATAGCTATCTGCTAATTTAGATTGGTAAAGCCACATATATTCTTTTTCGTCTAGAGTTTCGCTCGGATTCTGCGGCTTCTAAACTGCCATCAGCAAGAAATTTTTGATATTACAACGCCTTATAAAAGTACTTAGATACCTATACTTTTCCACATATTATTATTGTCTTTTATGGTATCCTGTAGATACCTTTTTGATCTATTACCTTTCAGGTATTATATACATACTACTCCTATCCTCAGTATCCGGACACCCTTTTTCAGATTCTTTGCCAATCTAATTTATTCTATATATCATATGTATACTTTTCCTATTCTTTACTATCTAGATACCTTTTCTATATCTTTTTCTTTTCCTTTCTCTATTACTACAAGTACTAGTATCTTCTATTTCACCTTTATAACTCTATATTGGTCTTTATATGTCCTCTAACAATTCTATCTTAGTTTATTATAATACTACATACCTCCCACATAAGAAATAGCCACTAGTAGACCTTTACTACCCTCACTTTTAGCTAGCTATTTGACTCATTATATTATTATTATATAATTCCACTTCTTAATCTAGATATTGATATCACCTTATTCCCCATATAACTCATTTTATATATTCAAATCAATCCTATTATTTACCAACTATATATTTTCTTCCCTTAACTTGATCAAATGCGCTATTCCTTCAATATCTATAATTCTTACTATATTTATACCCTTCCCATCCTCTCGCCACTTCATGTGAACCATTCTCTTATCTCCACCTAGTGTACTGGAACCTCACACTTAAAGTAATGATACCAGTACTACTTCATAAAGCCTGTTCATATTATTCTGTATACTGAAAAGTCCTTCTAGTTTACTGATAATCTTTCTATCCAAATTACCTCTTAGAGACTCTGAACATGCCCTCTATCGTACTCATACTCAATTCTCCCTAAACTGACCTTGGTTGTGAAATACCTGCCCTACTATCTACTGGACATTATGTATCTTCCTACTTTCGCTCTGGAATTTTTGTATCCCAATAGATCACTGCATATAATAGTGCATTGGGAAATATACAACCTCTTCCATATTTATAGCTACCTCTCTGCTACTCATATTCAACTTTAAGTATTACTAAAAGTACTCCAGAAGCTATATAAGAACCAGCCTCATTGTAAGTGTCTAAATAGGAGTCCCTTCTAAACTATCTGAAGCTTGTTTACCTCCTAATATTAGATTTTGCAGTTTCTCCACATCTACCACTACCTTCTTAAAGTTCTTAGTATCCTGCTTTCTGATGACACTAAGAATTTCATGACCAAAGTCATACTCATGACTCCATACCTCCATATTTAATTCCCTCATTCATAATGCATATTCAACTGTAATGACATCTAGTATTTACTCGGCAGCATTCATATGATTAGACCTTGCATAAGTATCTTTCAATGGCTTATGTAGAACTTCTGTAATCTCTGTAGAGTACTAAGGAAGACTTTCGAAATCTCTAATTTACATACCATAGTGGGATAGTAGATGCATCTTCGGAAAATTAAAATCAGCTTATGACAAAATATCTTGAACCACCTGTTATCTCTCCTGTCATTCTTTAGTAGCTATTTTCTTTCGTTTTGTAGTACTAAGTTCGAAATATTCATCTAGTTTAGCTTGATAGGCCTCAAGTTGATTAACTGCCAGCTCCTTTAAAGCCTCCTTTACATCTTGATGATCCTTTTTTGTAGCTCAAAACTCACTGAAAATATTTAGGTTATTATAGAATTTGTGCAGGTATTGATTCATATAACCTATTGTCTATAGTATATAACTACGATATTATACTATAAGGTAGAAATCTATTAGATATCATATATAATAGATTACTTTCTTACTGTCGGCTTTAGCTCCTACTGAGAGACTTAGAGTATCTGTTATTGGATCATATAGTACTGCTGTAAAGTAAGCTAAAATCACATAATTAACTCTTTATATTTCCATACCACTCCATATCGTAACTTGCTGATATTTCTTTCTAGGTAGTTATTACTTTGGATATACTCAAGTCTATTCCCATATCCTATCGAATGCCTCCAAGCGCTAGTATTTGCTAAAAAATTGTTCTATCCAGCTCATTATATGCTTTGGTATCCCTAGAAGAATGTTATAAAGTATATCACCGTAGACTATGTGTGGTGACTAGATACTTAGAACTCATAGTTATATCTACAGGACGTTTTCGAAAGGCTTTATTCTAGCATCATATAAGCTACCTAAATATTAACTATACTCTAGTCATATCGTCATTAGTTATATACCTTTCTAGATCTCTAGCTTGATACAGCCTCTCATAATCTGCATGATTATGCAAGGTGAGTAGTTTCTTTGTGAGAATTCTAAGTTTCTGTAGACTTGCAATATATATGGGGCAGCGATTAGTCTTAATACTATAGATATTGATATTTTCCATATAGTTGGCAAGCTAACTGAAGAGAATTAGTATATACTTCCTAACCTTACAATCTTTATAGAAGATATCTATCCCACCTACCTATGAAAGTTATTAGTACAAGACCCTCATAACCTCGTCCATGATCATATATATACTTTAAATAGTTGTATCAAGAGTAATAGGATATGTGCAACTATCTCGTATTGTACTCTAAGTGTATTATACTCTTGCTCTTTTATCGAGAAACCTAGAATTTTATTGTTTCGCTTATAGCCAACTGAGAAAAGGCCCATCAGGATCTATGCTTATGCTGATAGCTAATTGCGAATTTCTGTACGAATATTACTAATACTCATAAATAAGGGGCATAATTTCTTGTTCCCAGAAAAATTTGTAAGATAAGTTTGATCTGACGTAAGAAGCACAGGTACCAGTGATGACCCAATCAGCAGCATCTTCTACAATATCATCAGCATCTGCTCTTGGATCCCCTGGAAAAGTTCTATATCTACATTCTCTACCACTAATCACTGGTTTTCATATCTATATATATGTGATTACCTTCTTTATCAAATTCATGAATTGGTATGAAAACTAGATATTTAGTATAGGCATATTACTGAAGTAGATATTGTAATGTATCTTTAAGGTCCTTATAATAGAATACACAGTCCTTTTGAAGATAAAAGTTAACTGTTCCTTTCTGCTACCCAAGTTGATTAATCATTTGATGTATTTTATTTCTCTATATATATCCTAACTAAAAATGGACTCCATGACACTCGGAAAGACTAGGTGGTAGCAGATTTTGCTTAAAAAAATAATTAATATTTATTAATGAGGTCTTACTCTTATAAAAGAATCTAGCAAGCTTGTATACGTACATATTCTAGAAGAGCAATATTGGATTGAATTGAAGCTATTTTAGATTATTCAATAGTCTTGTTATAATGACCTTTCCAGCTTTATACTCTATTACCAGATATTATATAAGTGGTGGAGACTTCTGTAGATACCAAACAGGACAATTAGAATCTAATTGTAGATTTTACAAGTCAGAGTGCTATGTATAGTAAGTTGTTCTACAGATATTTTCTAGGCTCATACTATCCCCTATGTTCAGCTTTATACTATCCTGTACTTCTAGCCTTATACTATCCCCTACTTCCAGCCTTATACTGTCCTCTACTTCTATACTTACAGTCATAAATTCCAAACCCTTCGAAGGCTGACCTAAGGAGGTGTGCAACAATACTACAGTCCTCTAAGATCACTTTATGGATTTGATGGGAATATCTTTAGAGGCCGAGGAAACAGGGCGTGTTCATTTATACGAGACTGTCATTCTCACGGATATTGAGCTATTTGTCAGATGTTCCTACTCTTGGTATTCCTCGACTAGATCATGATAATTTGCTATAGTAGTAGAATCTGAATATTTGGTTCATAAATGTCTCCTATACTGTCCATCTTTCTGGAATTCAAAGTCACAAAACCTATAATATATTCAGGATATTAATTTTCCTGATCACACTACTATTATAGGGTACTGATTATTTTATAACTCTATATATTAAATTATGTAGGCTTAGAGGTATTTATAATAGCTATATTAGAATACCAGAAAAAGGAGTAGTCATAGTGGTTATGGCCAAATAAGCAGTTATAGTGGTTGTGACCATAATCTCATAGTAATAGTAGTTATAGATATAACTTTATAATAATCATAGACTTAGACTATCCTGTCTTAGTTAGGTCCAGCTCCTGACCACTCAGTACTTTATTATAGTTAGTAGCTACCTCTGTAATCAGCCTCCTAGGATCTACCTACCTAGTCAGGCTAGTAGTGACTGACTAAACCCATACACTAACCACAATTGGATGAAACACTTTTCAGTATAAGACAGTCTGGCTAGACAGAGTAGTATAGCATGAGCCTACTAAGTACAAATAAAGATATTACTTGATAAAAGAAATACTACTAGTGCATAAAGAAATATACAAGAAATGATACGATTGTAGATATAACCTTATGATAGTCATAGACTTAGACTATCTTATCTTTGTTAGGTTCTCCCGCACTCAACTTCTTACTAGTCAGTAATAGGTTTGCTTATCATAGTTGGTGGCTGTATGGCACTACTGTGATCAGCCTTCTAGGATCCACCTACCTAATCAGGTTGGTAGTAGCCAACTGAACCCATCCATAACTGAATTATACAAGGAGGGTATTGTGTCAACTAGACTAATTTCTGAGTATAAGATAGTTTGGTTAGACAGAATAGTACAGTATGAGACTACCTAGTATAAACAAAGATATTACTTGATAAAGAAAGTACTACTAGTACATGAAGAAATATATAAGAAATGATACGATTGTAGACATAACATCATGATAGTAATGGACTTAGACTATCCTGTTTTTGTTAGATACTCCCATACCTAGTTCCTTACTGGCCAGTAATAGGTTTGCTTATTATAGTTGGTAGTTGTATGGTACTACCATAATTAGTCTCCTAGGATTCACCTGCCTAATTAGGTTAGTAGTAGCTGGCTGAACCTATCTACCACTGGATTATACACTTCTGAGTATAAAATAGTTTGACTAGACAGAGTAGTATAATACAAAACTACCTAGTACAAATAAAGATATTACCCAATACAGAAAGTACTACTAGTGCATGAAGAAAGTGCTACTCTCTTGATACTATGCAAGCTTCCCTTTATATTTGATACATAGTATTTCTTTATAATATGTATTCGCACTGGTAGCAAATATACTAATTGGATAGTTTATAGCTCTTATATGTCTATAATCAAATATCCAAAAGCCAAAAAGATAATTTCATAGTATATGGGTCATTGTATAATAAACAAAGAATGTAAGGTAGTATAGGGGTAAGTGATTGAGCTATCATAAAACTTGTACAAAATATAGCTATTCATTAAAGAGCCAGTAAAATTTAGTTCTAATAGTTCTTTAACTGTATATAGTATATGTAAATTATTAATTTATTATAAAAGAAAGTCATATTCTATGACTTAGTAGTTAGGCTATTAGATATGTATAGGGTGAATATACGAAGTGAAGTATATTCGAATCCTATTGCACATACCATCCTACTATTTAAATTCTTCTAAATTTCCTTTGTTTTTATTTTTTGTAGAATTCTAGTACAAGGGAAGACATATCTCACAACTTAAAGGGATATCATATATATAGAAGTACATATCTATCCTGCCCTTATCCAAACTACCCTACTATTCTAAACTACTCTGCTATATCGAATCCCTCAAATTACATGATTCAGAGCTTTTGTAGTGATTTTAAAATAAGAGTACATACAATATTTGCTAGAAGACGACTCTAAAATCACTAATTCATATCATACATAGGGATATAATTATGCAGATAATAGTCATTTAGGTATGGACACTTGGAGTACTATTACTGATAGACATATAATATTAATAAGGATCATCAGGAACCTAAAAATACCAGGTAATAAGAAATAGAAGTTGGATAATATGAGCACTACTAGTAACGGGGGTGGAGTGGACTCCAGAAAAGATAATCACGGGACCCATCAATTTGCAGATAAACTAGGTTTCAATGACTCAAGTATTCCTATAAGCTTATACCAGATATAGCACTTATGTGTGTAGCACACAATGTTAGATTTTAGCATATTCGGGCATGATGAGTCAGGACGAACCAAATTCACAAAGTTATATTCATGGAGAGCTTTCCACCTAGTAATGGCTCCCAAGGGGCAGATCTATAACTACCAATAGAAGTATAGGAGTGTCCAGAACTAGCTGATGTAAGATATCACAAAGAAAGTACATAAATTGTGGTAAGTGATATGGGAAGCTATAGTAGATGCATGAGATATATATGAGAAAGATCATCAAGAGGTAGTAATCGAACCTATTAGTCGACTACTAGATATGGGATGTCTAACGGCAGAACATCCATATATGCCTATTTACTAAGGTTCTCAAAAGGGAAGAATAGAGTCTAGCGTAGAGTGACTGAGGGCTACCGCTTGAGTATCAAGACTTCTTGCAAGCCACATACTACCTAGCCCTAGCCCTATACTACTATGAGCCCTAGAAATACTCTAGCTAGCTGTTCCAAGAACTCTGACTGGAGTACAAGTACAACCCTCTACTACACTAGTATGATCCGCAACATCTACCACCTTACCAGCACAACCTATACTATCTGCTGTTATATCAGCAGCTTCTCCTAGAGTCCTGCTTGCTGGAATACTACCAGGGGTTGCTGGTAGTCTATTAGTATTGATATTGTATAATTAATTACATCCACTAGGATAGGTACCAGCCGTGGGTGGTCCTCTAATTATAGTACGGATTCACATCATGATTTCAGAAGCATATGGTCTAGACCTCCTATATGAGGGCTAGATATTCAATTCTATGACTATCTCTACAACTATAGTTTTGGGTTTACATAGCATGGCAATAATCCTAATAGTGGCTGTCCTATTTATTCCTTGAGGATAGATGATAAAATATATCTATAGTATAGATATCAGTGGACAATTCGTCCATATTTCCATAGATTATATATTGGATACCATGATTATGACTCAAGTAGGGTCCTACCTGATGGATTTCTAGGTAGAACTGGACTCTATGGGTCTGGTATATACTTCGAGCGCACTGAGTATACCTATAGTCAATGCACATACTCCTCCAGTTCAATATAGGACAACTTTTATGACCCTCAGTATTCTACCATGTAATAGGAAGGCTAGAAAGTATATACTTGTTCGGAAGACTGCTGGAAAGGGTATTACTACTGGGAAGGGTATAGCTGCTAGAAGTGTTGCCACTGATAAAGGTACTGCGGGTATTATAGCTGGAAAATCGGCTGCCAAAGGTCTAACGAAAGCAAAAGCTATCAAGAGTACCCTACTTACCAAAAGTAATTTAGCCGCCAAAATATCAGCCACTAAGGGTCAACCTTCTAAGGTGGTTATCCCAATACTGAGACAATATACACCTGCTACTAGCAGTTCAGGCAGCTATAAAGAATATAGTAAGTTGATTTTAAACTGAATTGTGAGCTATGCTAATATATTTAACAGTATCAGAAGATCTACCGAATTCTCGTATTGGTAGAGTAAGCGATGTTGCAAACTGTCCTATAACTTGGAGTGTAATACCGGACTCTTGGTGAGCGATGAGGGGTTCTAGGCTTCCACATAGAGGAGAGTTTGCTGTAGTATCTACTTTTATTGAGACTAGATATATAAGGCCTAGTAAGTCTAGATTGAACTGAATTAAGGAATCACACTAATGGATTACTAGGCAGTCAAGTTATAAGTACTCTTATAGTAAATGAGGAGGTTGATGATAGAGATAATCAAGATAGGAGTGATGGGGATGGGTTTGAGAGTAATGAGGCTAAAGATGATTGGGAATGAATAACTTAGGTATATGATGGAATTTTTTTTTTTTCCTTAGTTATATTTAATTAGATTTTATTTATTGTAGTAATTTAGATAGTTTAATTGTATTTTCATAGTTTTATCTATTTTATCTAGGAGGTTGAGAGATACTATTGATATGGAATATGATTGAGAATAGACTAGTTAGGCATTTTTCTTAGGTTATATTTCATTAGATTTTATTCATTATAGCAATTTAGATGAGGATTTTCATAGCTTCATCTATTATATGTAGGAGGTTGGGAATAATATGAGACTCTATGAATACGGATAAATAACCCAAATATGGCAATTAGATATAAATTACTGATACATACATATATAGTACTACTATGTATAATGTGGATGACATAAAAGGTGACTTGCTCATCCCCAAACGAACTTCACAACTTGAAGTCCTCGTATATAATATGAAAACCTCCTTTTGTATTCTTAATCTATCCTCATAAATGCCAACAATCTATCAATAATGCCTCATAGAAAGAAGGTGAGTAAAGGGAAAAAAAAGGCTGCAGTGAGTCTCAAACGTCCACCTTCCATCTATGACCTCCGAAAAGAGTCCAGCACAGTTGGAGATATTACCAGTCTAGGAGCATCCTCAAAGTTTAGTACTGTAATTAACTTTTCTTTCGAAGCATTAGCTATCGACCTCCTAGTTAGAGAAATCCTTGCTATAATAGGGTCTATTATGGAACTCAAGGGAATAGATAAGAGATCAGCTATAATACCAATGACCCTGAGAAGATGAGAAAGAAGCTTACTAATAAGGATACATATAGAAACTGATGAATCAAGTAAGGGTTTGGAAAGCAGTCTCTCATAGAATAGAGTAGGATAACAAAAATCTCTAAATACCTTACCAATACCCTCAATACTTTGTACACCAAGTGTATTTACCCTTCCTATTTAAAGCATGGGATAGATTGTTGATTGGTATTAGAGTGTTCTTACTATGTAATCTACTAGTATATCTGATAAATCCTCCCTTAGGAGTTTGTTTTCCAAATAGAATAGTGTAGTATCCCTGATAGCGTCTCTAGAATTCCCAATAGTATCCGTGGAATCCTCGATAACAAGATTTCTAATAAGGCTAGTAGATAGTATACCTTCTAGGACTGCTATAAGGAAATGTGCCAAAAGCTAAAAGCGAAACCAGTCAATCTCACCGTTTCTAAGGGTACTACTAGAGATGGCAGAATCAGTAGGCAACAGGGTAGAGTATGTTACTCTATTTGAGGAGCTATTCCCTGACCCTCAGTATACGAAAGAAATTCGTGACAAAGTGTAGCGATAAATAGAAAGAGACTATCAGAATAATCATCCCTGCGATTACAAAAGTGATGCATATATAAACCCCATTATCTTATTTGTTGTAAGGTAGACAACTAAGAGTAGGGTAATAGCTTCGAAGTATACAATCGCAGATATGATTATACTTAGTATCAGACGCAAAGAAGAATATTGCATTCTTATATTAATTTGACTAGAATACATTGAAAGAATATATCCGAGACTATATTGGCCGACTTTTGAAAAGAGATTGGTTTATATATATGGAGAGTGTTCACAAGGTATATTAAATGATCTGCTAGAGTGCTTGCAGGGGCTGACTTAGTGTTATTATTTAGAATTATAGTTATCGATTTCGTATACAGGAAAGAGTTGATCTTATCTATTATTACTATTTCAATGATAAGAAAAAACTTGGAAATGTTGACAATGGGTTCATTAAGAATATAAGTGGTCCTTTTATATATTTAATCTTCACCACCCTATACCATACCCTTAGTGCCTAGGAAAGCAGGGAATATAAAATAATGATAGAATTTAGCTATATTAAT
The DNA here is from genome assembly GCA_015179035.1 of Tirmania nivea. NCBI lineage: Eukaryota > Fungi > Ascomycota > Pezizomycetes > Pezizales > Pezizaceae > Tirmania > Tirmania nivea. The sequence goes on from WHUY01000145.1 coordinate 61,031, forward strand.
TATAGTAGTATATAGTGAGTAGTAGTTAAACTGATTCAGAATACTAACATGTAGTAGATATCTATAAGAGGTTGCTGAATCAATAGCAGCTATATCCAACAAGTATCTAAGAGATCATTATCAAAGTGATGCAGTCCAAGATAGTGAAAAAGGGTCATTACAGTGGAAAGAAGGTAAGGTGGTAGTAGAATACAGCCTATGAGGTAGACTTGGAGGAGGTAGAAGAGTTTGCAAGACAGTTTGCTACGGATTTAAGGAGTGCTGGTCTTAACTTAAGTAAAGGAGGACGGGATACGGATAACTCTAGAAGTATAATGTAGGAGGATACTTAGGAGAGTAATGAGCTAACATATATAGAAGAGAAAGAGGATAGTAGTGGTAGTGAGGAGAATAATACTAAGAATGATAATGAGATGGAAGAGGGTAAAATCAGTAGGGTAGAGGAGAATAAAATGAATGGGGTGGAGGATAATAAATAAGTAAGGTGGAGAAGGATTAAGGGGGATGTATACCATATATTTCATTTTGGTTTAAGATTTCAATTATGATGAACTATAAGAAGGTGTGGGGAGGAGGTTGGTTTAAGCTTAGCTCTTAGATTTAAAATATATATTTTAAGGTTGGATATTTCTAGGGAAGGTTTGAATATTATATATATTGCAGTTTTGGGTATATATATGATATGAAGGATTACGTGAGAGGTTGGTAATAGAATATTATATTATTATAGACGAGAATTATAAGCCTTTAGGCTATATAGAGATAATAGGGGATTATAGAGGTATAGCAATATATAGATTCTTAGGAGATATTATAGAGTTAAATAAAGATTACAAAAAGTAGATCAAGTATAGAATGTGAAAAGGTAGAAATGGTATAGCAAGTAGCTTGAAATAGTATAGTATCTTAATGTAGAATACTATGAGGGGAGAAATAGGGATCTCTGAAGGCCAACGGAAGGAGCTGATTAGGATTCGAAGAATCGGAAAAGAATATAATATAGAAGCAGACATCAAGACTCTAGTATAAAAAAACATAATGAAGAATAAAGGAAAGTAAAATTAGGGGTATCAAAACTACACATATAAAAATAGAGGCATTACAAGAGTTAGGAACATAAAGCAATATTAGGGAGGGCAGAAGTAGATACTTAAAATCTAGAGACAGACTAGATATCAGAGGTATCAGTAAAATAGATATAAGAATAGAGGCACTAGGAGGTACCAGGAAGATATACGGATATTAAGGAGAGCAGAAGTAGATACCTGGTGTCTGGGGGTAGAATAGGTATTAGGATATGAAGACAGGAGGGGTAGCATCCGGAGGCTACCTATCAGGAAGTAAGTCTAAAGGATTGTCAGTTTGCCTTTTGAAGTACCTATAGTACCTGAGGCACAAGTAGCAAACTAAATTCGTTTCTGATAGTAGAGCTTTCTTACTAGCTAGTTATTTGTTATTCCTTTTTTTAGTCCTCTACTACTTTTCTTAGTAGAAAGCGAAGATACTAGTAAGAAAAGCAGTTGTGTTTGGCCCTATAAAGAATTAGAGTAAGGGTAGTATTAAAGTCCTGCTAAAAAATGGTCAAAAGAGTAGGTAATATATATTTGAAGGGGTTATGGAGTGGCATAAGGTTGAATATTTTCAGGAATTAGATAGTCAAAGGAAACTAGAAGCAGTGGCAGAAAAAACTAAGATTATAGTAGAAGGTATAAGAGGGGAAGACAATGGATTTAGGGTTGTCTATTTGAGGAAAAAGAGGGAGTCGAGGGGAAGCAATGAAGTACTGGTAGTTAAAGATAGGACTTCAGCAAAGAGTGCTCTAGAGATTATTTCAAATGGCCTGCTAATCCAGGATATGATAGAATCTGGTGATATACCAGAGTCCTTGATCTCGACTATCAGCTCAATCTCAAGAGAAAATATCATAGAGGAAGTTATAGTTACTACCATTGAGGGGATGAAGTCCTGAATTATTAAGACTCCTAGGACAGTGTGTTTTACTAATTGTTTAGTGGAAGAGATATTGGATAACAGTAAGGGGAAGAATGAAGAATCTAATAATGAAACGATGAAAGTAAGGTCAGCTCGGAAGAGGAAAAAGAGGGCTTCAGGGGAGACAGTAGCAGATATGATAAAAAAGTTTAGGTATGCTACCTTCTTTCTGCCTGAGTAACCTGCACCCTCGATAGCTCGAAGCCTATTCCTAGTATCTAAAGAGATCCTGGACTCTAAAGGGGAGGAAGGAGACTTAGTACTAGACGACACCAAAGAATCAGAGGCTGATAGTATAAATACTTAGATAGTTTCTAGCCTCTTGATCAGCATATATATTACAAAAAGGATTTGTAAAGAGGAGACTGAGGAGATCATCAAGGGGATTTTGAGAAAATATGTAGAAGATAGTATGAGGGATAGGGGAGATAGAGATAAAGATATGGGGGTGAAAAGGGAAGATAAAAATATAAAAGTGATGATAGGGTCTTATACCCTCTAGTGCAATAGTCAGAAGAAGTAGTAGCTGGTAGAGGACCTTTTGACTAACCTCAAAATATTTGAGGAGATTGAGGCTATCAAGGAGAGCAGGCCTTTTAAGGTTAGAAGGAGCCTTACTACTGCTAGAGTAGTAGTCAGCATGGTAAGGTCAATACTAGTATAGGGAGGTGCGTATGATGCTATCCGGGTCGATTTATAGTAGAAGTTAGAGGATGAAGTATTTGAAGCCAGTAATAAGCAAAAGTTGGCTATGGTGTAAAAAGCTTGACAAGGTTTCAACATAATTATAGAAAGTGGGTAGTCTGCTATTGATATCTTGAGTAGGAAGATAGATAAGCTTATCAAAGTTGTCTCCATACTTACTGCACTCAGGAGTTTAGGTACACCAGAGGAGTATAAGAGGGTAAAAAAGCTGAAAGCAAGAAAAGAGGCTTAAGTAGCCGAGTCGAAAAGGGCTGAAGGAGAGGTGAAAATGATCTTATAAAGAGAAAAAGAGGAGAAAAAGATAAAAAAGAGAATAGAAAAGGCAAAAGAGGTAGCAGCAAGGATGATTAGATAAGTGAAGGCCCTAGAAAAAAAGGAGGAGGTAGTAAAGGCAACTGTCATGGAGGAGATTGAGGAGTATAAGGCTTTGGACAAGAATATTACTAAGCTTAAGAAGATTATGGAAGCTGCCAGAAGGTTTGAAGAGGTCTAGAACCAGATTGAGAAGATTACTGAGAGGAGAAAGATAAATCCTAAGGTTTATATTGAGAAAGGTCTAGTAGTAGTAGGAAAGAAAGTCCACTATACAGTTACTATAATTTTGGTATACTGGGAGAAGATGGTTAGGGTTTGTCATACTAATTTGTAATAGGGTATTATAGAGGTCAACAAACTACTTCAGGAGGCAGTGATCTTAGATGGATGATTAGTGTGGACTACCTCAGGGTCAGTTTTGCATGGAAGTAGGGACTTTAAGTTGCAATAGAAAATTGGGAAGATCCCTAGAGATATATCAGTTAGGAATATCTTGGGGAAAGCTATTCCTTAGTTGGTTACCTTCTTTGGCAGACAGGATGACTTCATCTAGGCCTAGGTCAAGAAGGATGATATAATACCTCTTGTCGTAGTAGATGCCCTAATAGCTAGCGAGATTAAAGGTAAGAAACTCAATATGGCCCTAAAGGAGGAGAAAGTAGGTGTAAAGTGGGGTAACTAGTATCTATAGCATTATCGCTACTAGAACAAGAAGCTCAGTATCGTCTTTAAAGTAAAGAATAGCTAGAAGGCTGCAAAAGTAATCAAAAAAGACATTATATAGAAGAGTAAGGTAAGGAAGGTAGCCTTGGTGAAGGAAGATGACAGAGTATCTAGAAACTCAAGGAATGCTCCTATAGTGAAGAAAAAAGGAAAGGGGGCGAACTCTAGGTCCAACGGTAGCCTATTAATAGGTCTTAGAAGTATAAACAGGTTGAGAAGCACCCCTCCTAGGGGACTGATTTTAAGAGAAGGTAGTAGTAACCCCTCATAGGACTCTAAGGGATAGCAGAACTCTGTGAGGAATCTAAGTAAAGTCCATCTCTATGAAGACTTTTCATACCTATATATAGGATAGAGCAATATGAGGTGTTTTAGTGGCAGAGGTATGGGGTATATTCAGAAGAGTTGTACCTCATAAAGTAGGTTTTTCGCCCTTATAATCAAATACTAGGGTCTAGTGGGACCTTCTAGCTATATGAACCCTAGGAATTATGAGTTAGGAAGGAAAGGTAGAGTAAAGCAGAGTCCAACAAGCCTCTAAGTAGGGGTCGAAAGGAGAGACTCAGGATCTTCCGGGGCTCTGGTAAGCTATTGTTAAGGACTTTCATATGAGTTACTAGAATATAGGGTACTGTTCAGCTAATACTTATACTTTTCTGAAATAAAAATGGGAGCTAGATCTGGATATTTTATATATTGATGAATGTTGGCAGAGTGAAGGGGGTATACAAAATAGGCTAGGGCTGAGGCTCAGTAATGCTATTAGGAAAAAGTCAAAAGTTATTGCTTATTGGAAGGAGGGACTAACTCTAGAGCTGTCTATATTTTTGTGTATAAATAGGGCCATAAAGGTAAGGATAGGTAATACTGAGATAGTAGGGGTATATGGCAATAGTACTTGGACTGAAGGGAAGATGAGAGGATGGTTAGCATTAATTTAGGAAAGAATAAATACGGAAAGGGTTGTGTTGTATAGAGACTTTAACGTTTATCATAAGGTATGGAATGAGAAAAGGATAGTGAATATAAGGGAGAAGAAGTTAGTAGAGTTTACAGAGAAAGAAGGTTTCGATAGATTGATTATTAAGGAGCCTATATAAGAAAAGCTTGTAGATAGTTACTGGCTTAGAAGTATTATTAATCTAGTCTTTACAAAAGGGATAAGTACTTCTAAGTTGGATAGAGAAGAAGGGAAGGAAAAGCTAATTTTTGACTACTTTAGGCTATTGTTCGAAGTAGGCGATGGCTAGGAGATGGATAAGAGAAAAGGGCAGAAAGTAGACTAAGCCTATTTAACTAGCATAGTGGAGGGAATGAAGGAGGAGGGAGAGGCCTCTATTGCAGTATTGGTATCT
>WHUY01000146.1:0-65784 GCA_015179035.1 Tirmania nivea
TTTTATTACCACTAGCTAGCAAACAACAAACGTCCTATAGTCTGTATTATGAATGAAGATGGCAAGTTGCATGCCAAATAATAATAATAACCAATGACCCATACTCTGCAAGGTGGATAAAGGAATATTGACAAAGGAATTAAATTAAGAGGATGTTGACAAAGGAATCAAATCAAGAGGACGTTGGCAAAGGAATCAAATTAAGATGATATTGACAAAGAGATCAAATCCAGAGGACGTTCACAAAGGAATAAACAGAGGTGATTAAAATAGCTGCATTAGAGATATCAATACATAATATAAAAATTAAGGCATTCAGAGGAAGAAACAATGGAAAATATATATAGCAAGGCTGAGTTTGTAATATTCTCTCATGATGACTCTCGTAACAACTCCCGTAATATTAACATTTCACCAAAGGAGGCTGTTTGCCTTTTGCTTTCCCCTTAGCTATCCCTTTTCCTTTCCTTTCTCTGAATATTTGGAAATATTGATGTACTATTTAGCTGGATATTATCCTAGCATAATCTTCATCATCTTTATCGTTATTTGAGTCTCCTAATATCTTATCAACCTCTTCTATATCTGGGTTAGCAAAGATCTCATCCAAGGTTTAGCGATATAATCTGGAAGCTTGGGCATGATCCTCCTCATTCTCGATACTCTTGTTGTCAGTGTCAACATGATCACTATTGTCTCCATCCGTAGTGCTGGTAGGAACAGAGCTAGAATCTAAAGCGTTATTTTCCTCATCATTAGTAGTATTATATACTAGGTATTCTATATCATCTGTGTCCTGAGTCATGCATCGTACTAAGATTAGCTTGGTTATAGTATAATAGGGGTCTACTCAATATAGTAGGTATAAGCTCATAGGCTCCTCCTCTGTATATGGGTTACTACTACTATCTAAGATTATTTCAGTAGGGTCTGAATCATCTATTGTGTCAGTTATATCTGCTGAATAAATTGTCGTGGTATCTGTTGCAGAAACAGCCAAGAACATAAGAATGTATTAGTTTTAATCAAAACCAAGGTAAGGAGAATTAATTATTCGAACTTTCCAAGAGATCCGGCTAGGCCATACTTTCTCGATTTCCCCCTGTGTCATTGCAAAACTAGGTATATTATTATGCGCACCAATATCTAGTAGCTGACATTAAGTGTCTTCATCCAATACCTTCCATTGGTTTAGGATATAAATATTCTAACGATATAATCTGATCGTCATATATTCATTTAGTATTTCCTTATACTTAGCCTGTTCTGTGAGAGTAAGTTCACTCCACCCTGTACCAACAGGACGTTTGATAATATTCATAACCTCTTGGGTAATAATTCCTCCCCGCTGTGCCCTCGATTTCTCCTACCTCAGTATATCTTTGAGGTGAGCTAGAGCTAGAGGCGGACCTCTCAAACTAGTTCTTCCTAACCTATTGTATATTGTCTTAGGGTTCGTTGATATTCTGTGGGTGCGAATTCTTCCACCAAACTCCACCTCTTAATCGAACTATCTCTCCCGAGATACTCAGACTTGGTTTTTCTTGTTACTTAGGGGTCTATTAAGTTTTGGCAGTTCAGATTTCCTAGAGGTTTTTTTGGGTGGTATATTTGGAAGCTTTTATGCAGTGTTTATGCCCGTGATAGTATACCTGTAACAATTGGATACCTGTAATACAATGTAACCTCGTAAGAGTAAGGGTGGCCATGACAGTTTAGTGCGGAGGTTGGTTAGGTGATTCAGTACTTAGAAAAGCCTGATAGAGCAAACTAAATTGTTTATGTCTTCTTCCGATTAGCTAACAATTTAGTTAGACAAAGAAATACAGACATTTGCTAATATACTTTTGTGAACAGATACCCAACTAAGTTAAACAGAGATTACTATCCATAGCCTATATCGTGAATTGATCATAATACCTAGGAAAACTGGTGAATAAGGGACCATGTTGGGTTTTGAGACATCTGTGGGCCACTATGCAACTAGGCAAGATCTTAATATGATAAGTTGGCAATATGGTCAACACAGTAGGAGGAAAAGGAAAAATATAGGTATGAATTATTGAGATTATCAGATTAAAGTTCAATATTCCAATACCTAATAATATCAATAATTCTAGGCTCAGCTACGAAGTCTACCCGACCAAAGCCTAAGGGTAAATCTACTGCTCTACAACCTAGGAGTATTAATTCTCTGAATCGGAAGTTATGGAGTAGCAGAAGAAAGTCATATATAAGAGAGTTTAAACTCAAGATACTCCAAAAGTCCCATAGCCCCTTGTCTAAGCAATGGATTCAGGTAGAATTAGTATTAGTACACTTTGTAATTAGAAATGTCTTAAAAACTGACATAGTCCCTTATTCACTAGTTTTTCTAGGTATAGAAACTACAAATTCGACAAAGAATATCAGATTGATAAAGACAATATCTAATAATAATCTAATAGGAATAAAAAAAGCTTAAGGCGGTAAACGTAAGTAAATAAAAATCGATCAAGACAAATGAACCTAGTAATTAACCATAGATCTCTGCTATATGATTCATCGTAGTCTATACTCAATCGCAATCCAATTTGACCATCCGCAAGGGTAGTCTAGTTGATACCCCCCAAAGGCACTATTGGTAGTCCTCTTAAGTACTAGTATGGGTACTAGTACCTTCATCGAGTACACTAATATTAGAATATTCTTCTGCATGATAACTAGGTTCTCGAGGTAATTGGTCAGAGTTTAGGCTATTATAAGTGATATCTTCCGAGGCATATGCAAACTGGGAGGAGTTCTGGCAATCTTCAGTAGTATGTCTAAATCTATTGCATGCCAGATATCCAGGAAAAATAGACTCGGTACCATCTGAAATAATAGACTCGGTATTATCTGAAAGGTGGGTGAGATCTACATACAGTAGGATGCAGTACAAGGGCTAGTTTGGATTCATTATAAGTGTCTAGATGTCTCTAGGTCTATAATATTTAGCAAAGATACTTATTAGGTACATTAATAGGTTATACCTTGGTAATCCAACTATCTTAATAAGTTCACTACAATAATTAACATGTATTTGAGGATTTGGATGCCATGACTGTGGGATATAGATACTCTCCGGTATCCTATCCATCTGAGGGATCCTTCGGTAAGAGGTCAATACCTATTAATAATCGATTAGATAGTCCTAGGATTGGTACCATATTATTTTGCCAAGCACTTACCGAACTTAGCATTAGTATATTACAGATACCCCAATATAGTGAAAGCATATCAGTATTTGGTATGCCAACTAGACTAGTGTTTGATTGTTGACTTTGATGCCGTATTAGGAAGTTACCAAATAAACCAATCTATAAGAGATTGTATAAGGTATAATTATCTAAGTTGGTCACATTCTAAAGAGGATTTCCTGAATGGTCTTGTGGGTGGCATTGGTGATTTTCCTAGGAGTCAGATAAATTATGTACTATCAAAATATTCCACCCAATCCACACGAGACTAAGAATCTCATAGATCTCTCTATGTTCAATACCTTGCTCAAAATGCACATATACCAAACGTATGACTGCTTGCTGAATATCACCAGGATTGCGGATATTCAATCGATCTAAGATTTCAAACCTCACTTGAGTAGTCTCATCAAGGTTGGTCAATATGTCACTGATAGATGCCTTAGTATCTGATTGTTCAATATCGCAATCGTCAAGGTATTAAAGTCTATTCATTGCTGCAGCTATAGTTATAGTTCTCCATGCAATTTGACAACAGGTTATATACATTTATATACTCTCAATACCTTCCTGTGATATAACTAATAATCAACCGAACACTTCTCTCTCATGAAAACACATAGAGAATGCAAGACCGAATGCCTATAATAAGATAAGACATAGAGAATATAAGACCAAATACTAGTAACAAGACAAGACATAGAGAATGCAAGACTACATGCCTGTGACAAGACACGATATAGAGAATGCAAGACCGCATGCCCATAACAAGACAAGATATAGAGAATGCAAGACCAAAATACCCATGACAAGATAAGATATAGAGAATGTAAGGCCAAATGCCTGTGATAAGATAAGATATAGAATATATTTAGTATTATTATCCCGTGCCAAACCTCCTCCCATGACAAACCTCCTCCTATGCTAAATCTCCTCCTATGATAAGACAATATATAGAACTTGGCTGTACTTATTTGGTAATATTTATCCTGTGACAGGATAATATTCTCCAGTATCAAATATTATTCTTGACAAGATAAGATATAGAACGCATACTAAATACCACTAGGTAATATTACCCTATGACAAACCTTCTCTGGAGAGGGATATTACCTAGCTTATTATTGACGTATTCACTTGAAGGTCAGTTAATTACTATAATAGGCAAAACTATTAGATCTCAGATCTTTGACAATATGTCTTTCCTACTGGACTTCTATCTAGTTGGCCAATATAAACTCTGCGAGTGCCCCAAATACTTGCATAGCTCATATATTAGACAACTTCATCTATTACCATTATTATATATCATTATGGAACCTACGGTTCAATTATCAAATATTATCCTACTCTCTTTAACACTAATACTCAAAGGAAGTACCTACCAGTTTGACTCCAAAGCCTCCACAGAATTCCTTACTTGGTAGGAGACAATAGACTGGGCTGAAGCAATGTACCGTAATCTTAATAAGGAGGTCATAGCTCGTACTGATAAATTCTCTAATCCTCAGTGGACTTCTAATACTCGTCAAGCCAAATAATGGGAATACTATAGTCAAGGTGCCTATCATCGGGATGGAAAACCTTTTGTGTATTGTTTGGAATGCAATGTAGTTTTACAATATTCACAGGGTTTGGGATAGGAACTTCACACTTTACAAGTTATCTAAAGTCAGCCAAATATCGTAATATAACTAGTAAGCCAAGCACGACTATCTAACAAATGCTAACCAAGGTTAGTTTAGAAAGATACTAAGTTAAAACTTAGCTAACCTTTCTCTTGTAGAGTGAATCTGCCAAGGATCCTATCCCCGGATTTTCAGCCGAAGCTTTTAAATGTGAATTGGTTAGGACTATGATTACTGCTGATTTACTATTTCGAATAGTCGAGAATACATAATTTCATAGACTAATTAATATCCTGCGTCTAAATGCCATTATTCCATCACTAAGTACGATCCGTCGTGCAGTTCACGACTACACTCAGAATATTATTTTAGAGCTCAAAGATATAATCCCTCAAAATATTCAAATCTACATTACAACAAATACTTGGACTTCACCTAATGGACTACCATTTGTAAGAATGACTATGCATTTTCTAGATTTCTATTGGAATCTGCGTCAGGAGGTAATAGGATTTCAAGCATTAGGAGGTGCATCTCATATCGGGAAGTTTTTGGCAGGGAAATTGGCCGAAATTCTAGGCCAATTTAACTTAGGACAGCGAATGTTTTGTCTAGTCACTGATAACGCACAGTCTAACTCTGTTATGGCTAGGAAACTATAAAGAACTGTACTTAGTTCCAAATGGCAGCCAGATCAATACCATTTACCATGCGTGGCTTACGTATTAGCATTGGCTAGTAAAGCCATCATAGAAAACCTCAAGTCACAACTGACTAATGAAACTTTTAACCATAATCCGAGCAATTTAGATATCTCGGTCAATATTCTGTACCAATTCCCTACTAGTTTATTCAGCCATGCTATTTTCAAAGTAAGTCTATGGGCTTGTATGAAAATGGGTCAGTGTACTAATTATACTAGGTTCGAGAAATATCTAAAGCTATTATTGCTAGTCCTCCTCGCCTGGCACAATTTAAATTGCTGCAGGATACTAGCCAAAAATAGCCTGTTGGTTTACTGCAAGATGTGAAAACATATTAGAATTCAATATTTGACATACTTATAAAAGTATGTAGACTCAAGCCAATCATAGAATGTAATAAATAATACTAGACAGTAGTCATTCGGTACCATTTATACAATCTATATCTGCTAGAACAGATGTATATGTATATCAGTTCTTCTGAGAGATTGCCTCAGAAGGGTAGTGGTTGTCAAGTGGGGAGTTCCGTTAGGAATGTTAATTAACAGGTGTAATCTCCGCTTAGATTGATTGCTAACTAACTAATCTCTAGTCGGTTATTGTCTATCTGAATAGGTTATGGATGAGATTCTAGAGAGGAATTCATACTCCTTTTATACTTGTTCAACAACGTATCTGACAGTTCAGAATACATAGAATATAGCACTTGCCATGGGGCAGTACTATATAAGTCATAGGAAATATGAGTCATAAGAAATACATAAGTCATAGGAAATACATAAGTCATAGGAATGGGGCTATGCTGGAGCTATGCTACATCCTCAAGGGTATACATGAAACGGCCAGTTCCATTGAATAACTAACTACTAGATTCAGTAGTTATGGAATAATAATAAATATAGAAAATACAAGATAAATAAAATAATAAGAAATAACATCTCTTATTATACTTCCCTACTTTGAACGGATTTTACTATATTAGTAATTCTGTTCTGTAATCCTAGCTTCTATGCATCCTATCTTGAGGGATAGTTGAAGTACGTTGGTGTTAATGTATTTGTCGTTATGGGATTTATTCATAATATGATCTTATTCTTGTTAAATAAGAGCTCGAGTTTCATCTCTTATCCGAGGTTCTTATTTTTCTCTTTTAGTACATCGTCTCTTGAAGGTGTCTTCTAGACTTCCTCTAACCCAGAAATCCTAAAGGATTTCAGTAGTAATATCTTTAGTGTTTATCCAGGAATCATGTTCTGGAGTATATCCTAACCATCTGACCTTGTATTGACGTTTACTAGATTGTAGTGCCATTCTAAATTCTAATACTTTTTCAACTTCATGTTGATCATTATTAATTGGTCCCGGTTTCAGAGATCATCTGTTAGGAAATTGAGTATGATTATTTTAATAGTACGGTTTGAGTTTTGAAATATAAAAGGTATGATATATAAGATTGAGGTCAGGTTGAGGAGATAAGTCCAAACTATAATTATTTCGAGTATGATTAGTAGATATGATCGAGAAAGGGCCTGGCTATCAAGGTTTTAACTTGAGTGAAACCTTTGGTATGTTTATGTTTTCTGAGGATAATATGACCTGTTGTCCAACTGAGAACTTAACTGTCTTATAATGTTTGTTCGTTTGTATTGCTTATGTTTTCTTGGCATCATAAAGTACTTGTGAAACATTATCATAACGTTCCTTTGCTAGTGCAAATGCGTTGATAGGACAAGGTAGTAGGGAGACTCCTTGATATACGCTAATTCCTAGTAAAGTTGTAAAGGGACTACTTTTTCTAGTACTATTAAATCTAGAGTTCAGCTTCAACTGAATCTCAGATAATTTTTTTAGTCAGTCAGATCCTTCGACTTTACATACTCTTGCTACTTGGAAGATTTCCTTATTCACAATCTCAGATTGTCCGTCTGTACGAAAGTGATATGCAGTAGATAATTCTAATCTAATTCCATTCTTCTTAGCCCAGTCCTGGAAGTGTAATGATATGAAAAGAGTGTCATGATCAAAAATAATATATAAAGGATATCCCATAATCGGGACTACATGAATATCAAAGGAAGTAGTACATTATTCTACTATGAAATTGTCAGGAATAGGGATAAGAAACTTAAATCCTGATTGTCTATCGATAATCATCCAAAGGCATAAAATATAGATAATATGTTCTTCATTAGTAGGAATGTTTGGATACAAAAGAGAACATTTGATAAAGACAGGAGCTAACTTAAGGAAATCCATCGAAATATCTGACCATGGTCTTTCTGGTATATGTAAAAGAGTGACAATTCCAAGAGGTAGTTTGTTGGAATACTTTGTCTGTTGACAAGTATCATAACTTCTGATGTACTCCTTGACCGACTCAAAGAAGGATTGGTATTGATATCAGTCAGTAAGTTATTTCATGGTTTTCTCAATTTTACTATGAGCTGTTGCTTTATATGCTTCATTGATTACTAGCTCGAGATAGTTCTTACCTTCAATATTGAAAGTACTAGGCAAGACCAATCTCTATTATTCATGTATGTTCCTCACATACAAGAATCCATCTTTGATCCTATGATCCTTGCGTTGTTCCAAGATATCATAGTAATTCTTCCAGATGGGGCATACCTTCATATACGCTTGGTATACTTCTTTCATTCTATCTCCAAAATCCAACCATTGTGTGATAAAGAAGTCCTTGTTGTCTTCCTAGCTGTCGGTAATCTGCTTATCATTGATAAGCTTGTCAAAAGTTGGTTCGATTCATTAGTTAAAATCGATAACTATAGGCTTCTTCTTTTCACAAGTAGTAGTATTATGTCCTGGTCATTTGTAGAAATCATAACGGCATCTAGAGGATCGGGATGATTCTGCTGGAATGATAGTAGAAGTTTTGTCAACTACTACTCGCTTCTGGGAACGAGTAGTAACTGCTGTAGTCTAGAAGACATTGTTGTTGTTGCTTCTGGAGGGAATTAGTGCAGGGTTCCATGGTTGTTGAGGTACGATTGATGCGTTTCAGCAGATTTCTCTCATATAGTTGCTGAGTGCTTCTTTACGAGAGTTAGTGGGAGGAGGAGCAGAAACCAATTTAGCTATTTCCTTATAAGAATCTTGGACTGCGTTGAAGTTGTCTAAATGGTTCTTAAGGAATTCCTTCTCCTTCTGAAGAACTGAATCCGTGAGGGTACAGTTAAGGCTACTGTGTTCCATGGTATTATAGATGGCACAAATCTCAACTGCAAATGCGCAGTTGCACATTATATGAGAGCTGCTATATACAGGACAATAGAAATCTTAGCATATAGACTAATGCATATATTTATGTTATTGATAGTTTGTATAGATGAGGGTAATATCAATAGAAGTTGGTATTAATAGAGGAGTCAAAGGCTCCTCTTCTTCATCTTTAGTTACTTCTTGCTGAACAGCTTCCTCCTTAGGTTCTTTGGTTTTATTGAGTTGGTACCTATTGAAAAGTTCGGTGTCGATAAAGGTGAGGGATTCTTCGTCTGAGGCGTCTGATTTATAGTTAAGTACTTCGTACTCATAGTCGTCTTCTACTTATTCTTCAGAGTAGGGACAAAAAACGTGATGTTCGAGCTCTGCAGCTCATTCATTGCACTTATTGAAGTCGCAATTGACATACTGGAAGTTGATGGCTCTGCGAGAAACCATTATGGATGATGAAGCTTGGGGGTAAGGAGAGGAAGTTAAGGTGTTGGTATAAAGATGAGAAGGAGGGTCGATACTGGTAGGAATATAATTGTCTTCAGTAATGGGAACATCGGGGTATTTATGCTTTCTTGATAAAGCATCCACTATAAAGTTCTCCTTTCCTACTATATACTGAATTTCGCAATCAAATTCCATGAGAACTTCCTGCTATTATCTGAGTTTCTGGGTGCAGGCTTCTGAGTACAAAAGGTGACCAATAGTTTATAATCTATAAGGATAGTAAACTTGTAACCTCTGAGTTGTGCTTCAAAGAGTTTTAATAAGTCAATGATTGCCAATAATTCCTTTTAGAAGATTGGATAATTTAATTGAGCTGGATTAAATTTTTTAGAGTGGAAGCATAATGGTCTAATATGAGTAAGGGGGCCTTGACCAATCCAAGATCCTAGACCTATATTATTGGTATCACAAATTAAATATTAGGGTTTGGTAGATGCATTATTCTAGAGTTTTAAAATATGAGGAGAATTCACGAGTTCTTTCAGTTTGTCAAATACTGTGTTATGTATATCTATCCATTCCCATTTCTTAGTTTCTCCTTATAATTTCGATAGTGTACTCATATAAGATACCAAGCTAGGAATAAAATGACTAAGATAATTAATGATTCCAAGAAAGTCTCGGAGGTCTTTCTTCCTCTTAGGAGTAGGAAATATTAATATTGTTATTCTCTTTATAGAATCAACGTGTAGTCTATGTGAAGCCAAAATGTGACCTAAGATTTCTAGTCTATCTGTAAAGAATTGATATTTACTTATTTTCAGAAAAAATCCTTCATCTTGTAAGCATTATAATACTATCATGAGAGTAGCAATATGCTGTTCATAGGTCTCAGTAAAGATAATAATATTATCAATGTAAATTATTATATCCTTATAGAGCCTATTCTTGAATACTTCATACATTGCTCGGACCATGGTAGCTAGTATCTTACGGTCTTCTTGTTGCATGACTCTGCTTCTATAATATCCTAAGTGCGTTAAGAATATAGAGTATTTTTCTGATTCTGGATCAATTCTAATATTATGATAGCTATCTACTATGGGGGGAATAGTATTTTCACGTGAACTGGGTTTAGTCATTTTATGTATTTTGGGTTAATTTTATGCTTATATGCAATTATGCTTATATGTGAGTTGTTTATTTATGGGACCCACGAGAGTCGTGCTAGATTCAGCATAACTGTCATGTAAGAAAGGGTCTTCGTGATATGCAATGATCTTTGCACTTTGGACCAGCGAGAGTCGTACCAGTTCTGGCATGACTATCAACTGTCATATAGGTCTTATATGCGGCTTAGTTGTAGTTCTCAGCAGAAAAGTTCCGACAGGAAAGTTCTAGCAAGTTCGAGAGTCATCTAGATATTCACCAACTGATCTAGATGTTCACCGACTGATCTAGATATTTGCCAACTATCGTCAGTCTGACAAAATGGATATGAAACCCATGAGAGTCATACCAGTATCAGTACGACTGTTAGTTTGGCAGGAGGTCTTAGTACTGTTTATTCATTTAAAAGTGCTTTGTATGTTGTTGTTAGAAAAAAAAAAAAAAAAACAATTTGCAGACTTTACCTTAAATGGAAATACTTTGTACGTATTGGTACGTACATATGATTGAGAAATAGACTATTATGGTTTTTATCTTCTTTGTATATTATCGACTCTGTTATTATCCTCTCCCTCTCGCTCTTGCTAGTCTTCTCACCAGTCATACAGTATATATCCTCTCCATTAGGTTAGGAATACCTCTATATTGGTCCCTTCGACTGGAGATCTAAGGAACGTTTATAAAAAGAGAATTCAATTGATGGGAATGGCAGCGATATTAAAGAATGAGGTAAGAGGAATGGTAGTAATGTTGGTAACATCACTCGAATAGATTCATCTTCCATTCATATTGTGCTACTTCTTGTGTATTTACGTCAATAGTATTATAGATGAATCACTAGTCAAAGTCTTGTCGCTAGTACAATAGTGGATGATGGTGGGATGCATGCTTGTATAAGTATATAAGGACTTGTCTGTACTTTGGGAGTGGAAAGAAAGAAAAGAATCGACAGAACAGAAGAAAGGAATATTACGACAACACGAAGCACAGAAAATAGTATATAGTGAACGATTGAGCAGTTATTAGAGTAGATCAACATTACAAAGAAGCACATGATCTACCTTGAAGGTTAGTATCAAGAAAATTGAAGAATTACTAATAACAATGAACATATTATTGTCTAAAATATATCTAGAGGAAGTAAGTATGTCTCAAACTCAACCTGAGGTTAGGGAAAGCTCCAAAGCTACAGGGAAACATAGGGTGAAGGAGCTAGTTGCTGTTCGCAATGTTCAAATTACTACGTTGGGCCCGGTGGCATTCTATCCATTGCCTGGCCAACCAGGCACACCTCATTTGGACAGAATAGATGTATCAGAGTTTATTGCACAGTGGAAGAATTTAATAAGTAAATGGATAGATGAACAGAAGATAAAAAGGATCATTCAATACTGCAAAAGATCGAAAAGTAAGTATCTGAAAACAATCAGGGCATATAGGGATAATGAATGGGAGGAGTTCAAACGGCAACTTTTCAAGGATTTCCAGGCCAGCGACTCTGAACTGAAGTGAATTACGGTGAAAGATCTTCGATGAATAGTGGCAGAGATGAAAAAGAAAGAAAACCTTAGTCCTAGAGATTATTGTTCTTTTATCATCGAATATAGTGAATGTTCTGAATTACTGCTTGAAAAGAGAAAAATGGATGAATGGATTCACATAACTCTCTTTTTGTGTGCTTTCAAGATTCGGACGGGAGACAAGATCTGTAAAAAGTGTCGAATCGATCTGAAAGACCCAGATATATTTTAAGACAAATGGAAATCTATTAAGCAAGCGGCCCTAGATTAGTCGGAAGATGAAGGATCACAAATAACACAATTCTTCAGGGAAGAAGAGGAAGATTCAGAGGGTAAGGAAGTTGCCCCACTAGTAAAAATATTGAAAAATAACTACAGACAGTAGGATAAGATCAAGGAAGGATCAAAAAAGGGCGGGACGGATCTGATGGATGAAATAGTGAATCAGTTGAAGGAGCTGAAGCTGCAGCACGTAGAGACACAGCAGGTAGCTAGGGAAAAAGCTCAAAAATGAGATCAAGAGATTGCAGAACTAAGAAGATTAGCTATGAAGCTATAGCCGTCTCAGTCATTATATAATCCTAACCAGTTTGGTAGGAGGGGTTATCAATAAAATCATGGATTGGCGAATATACCTAGAGTGTGAGGATGTTATTAGGATAGAGGAGTGCATCGTCAGGAAGAATGTCCATCTTTGAAGAAAGCAATTGAGCGCAGGGATATTCACTACCATAGGATATGGTTATACCTAGGAGAAGAAGACACCGAAGCTAGTATTCGAGTGCCGTTCCCTGTTATAGAAGAGGATAGGCAGGTGTACAAGTGGCAGCAGGATTGGGTTAGGAAGGCGCTCTAGACAAAAGAATCAAAAATAAACACGATTCAATCTAGTTTGAGTACTATTACGTTGGACAAACTCGTATAGAAAGGGGTAGTAGCAGGGTATGAAAGGGAAGGATATGTCTGTAAAATAATAAATGGTTAACCAGTCGTCTACAAGCCTGTACCGGTTTAATGTGATAAGTTTACACCAGTTTAATGCGATTTTAGGAATGCATATGAAGGAGGGATCTATAAGGAAGAGGCGGAAAGGATGAAATTCTGGCCGTCTCGTGATACAGTAATACTGTAAGCTCCGAAAGAGGCCCTCCCAAAGCGCCAAAAAGAACTAGAAGTCATAGTGGAAGACAAGATCATAAGAGACATTGAGGAACTGAAGGACTTCGAGCCAAAGCAAAGACGTAGAAGGGGCAAGCAGAAGGAAAAGGGGAAAGATGAAGAGGAAGAAGGAAAGAATGTTCCCATGTAGATGAGGATGAGAGAGAATCTGGACTTAGAAACCCTCATATATAAGCTAATGAGTGGGGAGGGTTTGAATACAGAAGAAGTACTAGCAGTGGCAGGCCTAGAGCTAGTGTAATGGTATATGGGCGTGAAACGAGTGTCACAAATTTCGAAAGCGTAACATAGAGTAGAAAAGAAGATAGATGCCATAGTGTTGCAAATTTATCGAAATGAAGCAGACAGGAAACTCTACACTACAGCATGTCCCATATATGTAGCAGCACTGAATGATAATATGGAAGAGCTACTAGAGATGTTAATTAATAGAGAATTCAAACTAAATCTATTAAGAGAAGATGTCGTCAGGGAGTATAATATCCCAATTGACGTTAAGGTCAATTGGTCAGTTGGAGGAGCCACGGGACATAGTACCTGGCTAGTAGGAGTATATCACCAGGTAACCATTACGATTGGAGGAGTTGTTACTTGCGGAAGATTCTTTGTAATGAATAATTTAATGAGGGAGGTAATCTTGGGCCGGCCTTAGGTGAGATCTGTCCGGCTAAAAGAGGACAACCGAGAGGATGGAAAATGCTACATCACGATCACAGGAATCCACGGTAATGAGGTAATGTTTTATACAGTCACTACCAACTATGGGTGAAATAGGGATGAAGTAAAATTTATGACCGTGAAGGAAAATGGCATAAGTCAATGAACTGCCTGGGGATCATTGACCTTACAGTAAGGCCGGGTATGAGAGGAAAGGGTGAGATGGAAGGTGAGTATAAGGACTTTGGATTTGGCATTAATGAAGAAGATAGATTTGGTATTAATAAAGAAGATGTTCATGAGTTTTATAGTAAAAGTTTGTTTTCTAGCATTTTAAATGAATCGGATCAAGCAGGAAGAGAGAGGGAATGTTTCAAGAAAAAAGCAAGAAGTTTTACATTATATAAAAAAAAAGTGGACAAGATAAGACCAGTGAATAAACCTCATACAGACAGAGGAAAACTAGCTAGCAATAAAGATTGGTGAGAGAAATACCTTAAGTGGGAACAATCTTTGTTTGACAGTCGTGCCGATACTGGCATGACTCTCAATTCTCAAGTCGATCCTATCTTATATCGAGATGGCTAGCTCATACCAAAGTTTTCCAATATTCTGAAGGGCTTGCGATTGACAAAAGAAAGGGTATCGTGCCTTCAAATTAGGGATACTATCTTGGCACAAGAAAGAGAGGTTTTACTGGAGGTCTTGTTGAATAGAGAAGCAGTAATAGCATTTGATTTTACCTAAAAAGGAGTTTTCATAGCAGAGGTTGAACCCCCGCATCACATACTGACTATTTCGCATGAGCCATGGCAAGTCCCAGGATTTCGTATACCCAAAGCGTTACTTCCTAAAGTGGTCAAGATCTGTGAAGACAAAATGAGCTGTAGCACCTTAGAGTATAGTTTCAGTCCATACCAAAATCTATAGTTTTTGGTGAAGAAGAAAAATGGAAGGTACCGACTAATGAATGCTGCAATTTATCTAAACACGGTTATGATTAAAGATGCATCTCTGCCACCCAATGTTGATAAATTTAGTGAAGACTTTTCAGGGTACTCTTTAGTTTCATTAATGGATTTGTTTTCAGGTTATAATCAGTGTGCATTGGCTGAAGAGTCTCATGATTTAACTGCTTTTATGATACTTTTTGGATTGTTATGCATAACAACTTTACTGCAAGGATATACTAACGGAGTTCAAGTATTTGATTGAGTTATTCGGAAGGCTATTAAGGTAGAAATTGGTCGTGAGCTAGCAGCACTATTCATTAATGATGTTGCATCAAAAGCTGGCTCGTGGAGTAAATATTTGTTAGAAGATGGGACTTTTGAAGAGATTATTCCTGGTATTAGGCGATTTGTGTTAGAGGCAATTTATGCTATTGATCAGACATTAGCAGACCTTGAGAGAGCAGGACCTACTATAGCTGGAGAAAAGAGTGAGTTTTTAAAGGATAGACTAAAGTTTGTTTCCTTTATCTATGAGTTCGAAGGCAGGACTTCAGTGCAAGAAAAAGTTTGCAAGATCATAGATTAGCCTCCATATCGAAATATAACTGAGATTAAGGCATTTTTGGGAACTTGTGTGTATTATAGAATTTGGGTTGAAAAGTTTGTGTGGATAGCAGAACCTCTATATAAGCTGATGAGAAGTAAGGAGGAATTTATTTGAGGGTAAGAGCAAGAGAAAGCAATGGAGACGCTAAAAGAGAAATTGACAAGTTTCCCAGCATTGAAGCCAATTAATTATGAGCCTGGGCAAGGCATAATCATTCTTTCGGTGGACTTTTTGTTGTTAGGATGGGGAGCTATTCTCCAACAAGCTGAGGTAGGAGATGAGCAGAAAAGGCATCCCTCAAAATATGAAAATGGAGTCTGGAAAGGAGTAGAGAAGGGATATGACTCGAGAAAGCTAGAATACCATAGGTTACTAAAGGCATTGAAGAAAACATGTAACTATCTCTATAGTGTACGATTTTTGGTTGAAATAGATGTACAGACGTTAGTATATCAGCTTAATTAACCCACATCAGATTTACCTGGCTCAGTTATTAATAGGTAGCTAGCATAAATATGACTATTCGATTTCGATATGAAGTATGTGTCTGGGGTAAAGCATGGAGGACCTGATGGCTTATTGCAGAGGGAAAGGGGAAAGAATTCTCTGGAGAAGATGGCCCCTGAAGAGTTCGACAGTACTCTTGATGCCGACTTAGAAGCCATAAATGCAGAACTATAGGAATTTTGCTCAGAAGGATCGCCGACATACATATTACTAGTACAAGTCTTAGCAATGGAAGCGGAATGGTACGGTAACATTATTATCTATCTTACTACGATGCATCGACTATAGGATATTTTAGATAGGGAGTTTCGAAAGATTAGGTACCAAGCGACTCGGTATCTAATTCGAGATAGATATTTGTACCGATGTATAAAAAGGAATCTTCTACCAGTGTAAGTCATTTAGGAAGAAAGAGAAAAACAACAAATTCTATAGGAATTGTATGATAAGAGTAGATATTAAGGAAGAACTGGAATATATGAAAAGGTCAAACTGCAGTATTGGTGGGCGAATCTGTATCAGGATATACGAGACTATATTCGGACATGCGATAGATATCAGCATAGACAACTAAATCAGATTAATGAAGAATTGTACCTCACACTCTATAGTATAATGTAGAGAAAGGTAGGACTGGATATTATCCACATGCTTAAGGATGCTAGATATAGATACATTATTGTTATGCGAGATGATTTAACTGGGTGGATAGAAGGAAAGGCAATTCGAAGTGCAAATGCTAAAACGGTGGTAGCCTTTGTATTATAGTGGATTATCCGATTCGGAATGCCTGTGCAAATTATATGTGATAATGGTTCTAAAAATAAAGGTGAAGTGCAGGAAATCCTTCGTCAGTTTAATATTATTAACATAGCTATTACGGCTTATTATCTACAATCAAATGCACTGGTTGAACGAGGATACTAGCAGATTATTGATATACTCACTAAACTTAGCAAGAACTGGACAAAAAATTTGCCGTTTGTATTATGGGCTAATCGTATAACCACCCATATTTCTACTGGCTACCTGCCTTTTACGCTTATCTTTGGTCAGGAATGTGTTCTACCGATTGAGCTTATAGCTGTGTCATGGGTGATAGTAGATTGGAATCATATCGGAATGAGGGAATAGCTATTAGCAACTCATGCTAAGCAGCTGGAAAGAAGGAAGGAGAATTTGGATATTACTACAAACAGAATAGCCACAAATCGACAGGCTAATAAAGAATTCTTTGATTGCAATCGACAGCAGAGAAAGGAGGAACTGGATGTTGAGGACTTGGTTTTGCTATATAATTCGGTACTGACAAAGCAGTGGTCTAAGAAGCTGGACAATCAGTGGTTGGGTCCATATCAAATCAGGGAATTGCATAGAGATCTGGATACTTATATGTTGGAAGAACTAGATGGTACCCAAATGAAGCTGCCATATCTAGGAAAAAGGCTGAAGAGGTTTTACCCGCGAACTAGAGTAGATTGTGAAGAATATGGGCTACCGCAAGAAGAAGTAGATAGCAAAGATAAAATACAAGAATAAATTTATTCCTACGGATCGCTTCGATTGTATTCTTTTGGGTCAATCATGTATAACCCAGGTAACAAACCCTTTATTGGCCATAGCTTTATTTGATATAAAAGGAGGGGTAGTAGCTACTACATTCTAGTACAATCAGAACATCAGAACTATGACTACTATGACTACTACTACTACTACTAACTATTCAATCACTCCCTATATATCAGTATTGTACTAATGGCAGGATCATCAGAAGCATCACAATCAGACTTAGGAGCAAGGAAGGAGGAAGCAATGTCTTCTGCAATAATACCGACTTATTCAATATCACTACCTTAGATAACATAAGAGATACAGTTCATGACACAATATGTACGAACCCTTGCAGAAAGAACTCTAGATAGAAACTTTGACTGAGCAGAGATCAAGGAAAAATTCATTGATCTCATGGTTAATGAGGACTATATCAAAATACAATTCACTGGAATTTTGTCCTCGATCCTAAGTGTCAAGAACCAATAGAGATATCTTAAGGGCATCGGTTGGATGATTCGGGAAGCTAAGGAAAGAGTCAAAGTGCTAGCCGATGCTCAAGTACAAATCATTAAGCAGGCTACAGATAGTGAGTTAGCGTCCTGGGGAGTAACAAGAGAGGAAGCCAAGGATGAGCTTTGATATGATGAGCTTGAATAACTGGAGAGGATTTACAAGTCCACCGTTATAAAACGGCAAAATAATAACATCACAACCGAGAAGTATTGGAGCCCCAGTTAGATAAAGAATTTTGGAGAAGTATACTCACCTTAGCCTTCCATTGAATTCACCAGGATATATGTATGGGTTTCCACAGTACTCTCCTTCGACAAGGGCCTCGACTTACTGACAGACATCCTCCCACGCCTCCGAGCAGAGATCCAAGTGCACATTGATACGCCCAAGACAAACAAAGAACAATAGATGATGGTGGAGGATCTCAAGTGGGTACTCGAGCAGGATGATCTCCTACCAAACCTCCCCCTTAATGAATGCAAATATCATCCTAAGTATAATGCTCTTATGGTCTTGGTTGGACAGAGGATAGGAGGAGAAAATGTGGTGTCAATGTTGGCAAATATGGAGGCAAGAAAACAAGACGGGAGACTCTTGGAGGATGATGAAGTAGCTGCAAGTGGCACTTCAATTTGAAACTCCCTCTACTGATCACCATCACTACCACTACCAAGAAGATCAGCAAGGGTTGCATGAGCAAAGGCGAAAGCTATCGGACCAGTAAAAAGGCAAAGGATAAGGTCATCATCTCTAGACCTCAATATTCCGGCCTACCGCTGATATTGCATTGAATACATAAACAATACCCAGTGCGATAGTGAAATTCTCGATCTCCTGGACAATCCAACTCCGAAGAAATACGACAAACTGGAGCCCGAAGTGGTGGAGAATCTTATGGTAGCGAACAAAATCCGAGACCTCCTATACAAATGGGAGGGGATAGATGAGGACAGTTACGAAATCCTGCCAGACGCTAAGATAATCTGCTGTCTCAACATAGTGTTAAATGGCGATTGCCTCACAGTTCATCCAGTTCCCTAAAACACAATACCACTACCCGCATTAACAAAACTCTATACGATGTCGCCGGAAGAGCATTATTACGAATCATTCTCGAAGAATCACCTGCGACGTAGGTAAAGTGTTTTATCTAGCACTCTAATAAGCGGTTACACAGGCATTGCACTCGTAGGGGTATTACGTGTATGATTGAGGTAGCGGGAGACTTGGGCGAAACCTGAGTCGACAAGGAACGGAGGAGCGGGGTAGTCTGGAATACACTCAAGTAGAGGGTGAACGGGATATTATTTCTAGGTACAAGGAGGGGAACAAGTTATTGCATGAAGAAGGAAATACATAGCAGAAATCAGCCCTTTTTATAGACAATTCGGTTTCCTTCTTGAGAGTTGTGCCACTAGCTGGCACGACTGTCAAAGTATCCTAATTCGAGTCATAACGGAAGGACACGCAAGCAATACTCGAGAGGCGCACTAATAAGGTTCCCAGAGTGCAAATTCTTCAATACTAATGAGAAGGGGCGTAGGAAAACAGTGAATAAGGGTAGTGCAAGAGGAACGATTTCTTATTTGAGAGTCGTGCCAGTACTGGCACGACTCTCACGGTTTAAGGGAAGTGAGAGTATCTGACTAGACTATTCTAGTCGATTCCCTAGTTAAGCGAGTACTTAGTTTGGACTTCCGGGATGCGGTCGGTAGCTGAACTAGTCCAGAACAGGGATCGGGTATGAGAATGATTGACGATTGTCGGTTCCAGGGAATCGAGTCTTAGCTAGTATGCTTATGCTGACAAGTATGCAGGTTGCCGATATGCGACAGAGGCCGGGGATTGATAAGGTCGAGTTTGTAACAGTAGCCCCCTCTCTGAGGACGAGCTCCTGCGAGTCATGGTCGAGGTGTTTGGTTCTACTTATTTTGGTAGAGTTCGAGGTCGGGGTTTTGAGGGGTATGAAGCATAGAACTTTTTCACAGCGCTAGGTGTGTTCAAAAACAAGGCAGTGGGTTCCCAGGTAAGTTCATCGTAACCTACCCATTGGGCGAGATATTTAAGGGATCGACCTCGGAAGCGCGAGTCGACTATTTCGTTGACTTCCCACTCGGGTTCGTCTTTGATGATAACAGGGGGTGGGGGTAGCTGAGTTTGGCCAGGCAGAGGGTCCGTGGAGGCGGGTTCAAGGAGCGAGACGTGGAAAACAGAGTGGATTTTAATCGAGGCAGGGAGATCAAGCTTATAAGTATGAGATGAGATCTTCTGGATGATTCGAAACTTACCGAGTTTCTTAAAATCTAACTTAGTTGAGGGGCGTATTGTCTTGACATACTGGTAGAGGAGCCATACTTCATCGTCGACGTCCAGCTTAGGTAAGGGAATGCGAGACTTATTAGCTTGTTCTGAGTAGGTTGCCTAGGCCCAGATCATTTCGGATCTGAGATGGGCATCGAGTTCTGCAAGACGGTCTGCATATTCCTTAATGACGGCGGGTGCTGGGAGTTTTACTGCAGGGTTCGGGTTAATCTGATAGCGAGGGTTCTCTCTATACATAGCTTGAAAGGGCGTGATGCCAAGAGTGGTAGACAGGATGTTGTTATATGAGAATTCGGCCATAATGATTAGTTCAGACCAGTTATCTTATTGGTAATTACAGTAGGCTCGTAAATATTGTTCCACAATTGGATTGATTCTCTCAGTTTGGCCATCAGTTTAGGGGTGGAAGGTGGTAGAAACCTTTTGCTGAATACTAATAAGCGATGTGAGGGAATGAATGAATTCGGAGACAAATTGGGTACCACGGTTGGAGACGATTGAATCAGGAATTCCATGAAGTCAGAAGATATTGTTAAAGAAGAGCTTGGCAATCTGTTTGGAAGTGACATCAGTTATAGTAGGAATATAGTGAGCCATCTTAAAAAGTCAATTAACTACTACGAGTAAGGCGTCAAATCCTTTAGAGATAGGGAGTCCTGTAACAAAGTTAAGGGAAACGGATGATCATTTCCGAAAGGGGACTTGTAGGGGTTTCAGGAGGCCGTAAGGGGCATGGCGAGCAGGCTTAATCCAGGTACATGTATTGCAGTTTCGGATATATTGAGCGATAGTTTGGCGCATTTTTGGCCACCAGTAGTCCCGTGAAATAAGCTCATAGGTTGCCACGAAACCAGGATGTCTAGCAGCGGGGTGATCGTGACAGTTGCGAAGGATTCGGAGATAAATATCTAGTGAGTTGGGAACATAGACAAGATCGTTAACGAGGATAAGTCCATTGGAGATCTTGCACTCAGATAAAGGGACTACGGAGTGTTTCTTGACCTTTGTCTCAAGAGCAAGAATAATTTTTTTAGCGAGTTTATCAGATTTCAGGGCAGCGAGAATATCCTCATTATTTGCAACCGAGGCTGTAGAAAGGGAGAATTTTTCAGGGGGTATAAGGGCTTGCATTGGGCGACCGCATTCATCTCCCTCTTTAGGGAGATCTTCAGATCGTCTTGTTAGTGTATCGGCTTTTGTATTCTGGCTACTGGGCCGGAAGATAATCTTAAAGTCATATTGGGCTAATTCTTATACCCATTATGCTTGTCGCCGTAAAAAGAGAGCTTTGGAGGTGAATGTTTGTAGATTGTGGTAGTCGGTAATGATGGTGAAGGGGCGTGAGAGTTAGTGAAGGTAGATATGCCATTTCTCAAGGGCCAAGATAATTACGAGGAGTTCTTTATCCTCAATTCTATAGTTACATTCAGTGGGGGATATTTTTTCAGAGATAAAGGCAATAGAGTGAAGTATGAGTTTCTCGTTTTCTAAGTGCTTCTGGGAGAATATCCCAGAAGTGACGTAGTCCGAAGCATCAGTTTCTACGAGGGTTTTAAGGTCGGGGTCAAAATGTTGGAGGACGGGGGTAGAGGTAAAGGCCTTTTTGAGAAGGCTGAAAACCTCCTCGCATGCGGCATCCCAAGCATAGGGGACATCTTTTCAGAGCAGGTTAAAGAGGGGTTGGCAGAGGTACGAGTATTTGTTGATGAAGTGCCAGTAGAAGTTGGTAAATCCAAGGAAACACTGAATGTCCTTCACTGATTTCAGGGTTTCCCAGTTGAGAACGGCATTGACTTTCTCAGGGTCCATTTCTAGGCCTTGTTCGGAGATAATAAAACCTAGGAATGTAGTTTTATTGACGGAGAATTCACATTTCTCTGGTTTAATGAATAGTCCAGCCTCTTTCAGCTTTTGTAGGACTTTCTATACCTGTTCCTTGTACTCTTTCAAGGATTTTGAGTAGATCAGGATATCGTCTATATAGCAAACACAAAAGACATCAAGGTATTCTCGGAGTGTATCGTTCATAAACCTTTGGGCCATAGCTGGGGCATTAGTTAATCCAAAAGGCATAATAAGGAATTCCAAGAGTCCGTAGCGGGTTCTGAAAGCGGTCTTCCATTCGTCACCTTCCCTGATCCGGATCTGGTTGAAGCAGGCTCGGAGGTTGAGACAAGTGAAGTATTTGCAGCCACAAATTTGGTGAAGGGTTTCTTCAATTCGTGGTAGGGGGTTTCGGTCCTTGATTATAATATCATTGAGGGTCCGGTAATCGACATAAAGATGGAGGGAACCGTCTTTTTTCTTGACAAAGAGGATAGGAAACACTGCAGAAGAAGAACTGGCTCGGATAAAGGATTTGGAGAGATTCTCATTAATCTATTCCCTAACCTCCTTTAATTCAGCATCTAACATAGAATACATTCGTCTAACTGGAGGTTTGGCTCCTTCTTGAAGTGGAATTGCATGGTCGACATATCGGTGAGGGGGTAAAATTCGAGCTTCTTTTTCAGAGAAAAAGTTCAGATAGTCATAGTGTTCGGGGGGAACAAGTTTGGTAGCTAGTTCTGGGTCATCATCATCATCACCTTCTGGAGATGCGTAAATTGCAGCAATGCATAACCAAGACTCTGGGTCTTTAATAGCTACTCGAAAGGCAGTTCGGGAGATAACCGAAATTCGGAGAGAGTTTAAGGTGTTTCTGGGAGGTTCTCGGTGGGTCGGTGTTCGAGTAGGCAGGCAATAAGCATAGCAATACTCTGAGGCAAAGGCGATGGTATTGCAAGTCCAGTCGATTGAGAGATTGTGAAGTTGGAGCCATGGTTTCCCAACGATCAGGTTCCAACCGGCTAGTTTAGTGATGTGAAAGGTCAGAACCTCCAGATGCTGGTTGATCATGAGTTTTAGAGTGCAAGTGTGAGTGATTTGCCCCACTAGGAAGCATTTTCCATCAGCAAGTACAAGATCCTCAGGTTTCGGCTTCAAGTTCAAAGGCAAGTTCATGTTCAAGGCAAAGTCAAGGTCGATAAACTGGGAGCTTGCTCCCAAGTCTACCATACAAGTGGCTGAATGGTTTTCATTAACTAGGTAAGGCAAGATAAGTGGATCCTCGGATCCCAAGTCATGAGTAATAGAAATTGTGGAAACGATTAAAGTAGAAGCAAGGCGGCGTCGTCAAGCAAGTCGTCGATAAGTCTTACGAGAAACAATAGGTAGAACATAACCGGTTCCTTAGAGATGAACCTCTTCTAGAGCAGAAAATAAATTCGGACTAACAAAAGAAACAAGATCAGGAGAGATGGTACTAGGAAGCATCCTGGCGCTTTTCGAACTGCCATCATTATTCGAAGAGGGCACTAGTTTTTTGGCACCTCAAAAAGGGCCTGGGGGCCGGAAGTTATAATATCCAGTAGAGGAGTAGTACTAGCAGTAGCTAGCTTCTTACTTTTTGCGGAGATAGGGTAAACGGTGGCCCAATGACCTGGTCCTCCGTAATATATGCAGAGTTTATTATCTCATCGGTATTTGCAGATTTCTTCCGTAAGGGGGCTACGTTTGTGAGAAATGGAAAGGTCCATAGGTCCAGGAGTGGTTCTAGTGGAGGTTAAAGGGGCCTGTTTTGGTACAGAGGATTGTTGTCCGGATCCTGTGGTCTTGGGAGAGTCTCGTAATTAGAGCAGTTTGGCACGGTTATCCAACTTAATACAAAGTTGGACGAATTCATCAAAATCTTCAGGAAGAGAGGCTTGGTAAGAGAGAGCTGTCCTGAGGCTATGATTAGCTCTGTTAGTGAAGAATGAAATTTTCATTCGATAGTCTAGGTTGAGAATTGCAGCATAAGTGGCAAATTCGGTATGGTAAGCGGAGCAGTCTTTGCCTCCTTGCTTAAGAGCAAGGAGCTTTCGCTCTACTGTAGCTTTTGCATCCGGATCCTTATAGGCATTTTTTAATGCTGTTGCAAATTCGTTATAGGTGTCGAAGTCGATAGTTTCTCGGGTTCGGTCGAGGTGTGGTTTGAAGCAGTCTGTAGCGGAGCCTATCAAGTAGGAGGCTGCATAGGCGATTTTTACTGCATCATTAGCATAGTATATAGGGTCAGAGGAAAAGACTAGCACTAGCTTGGTCATGAATCTAGGGAACTTAGACCTGGTACTGTCAAAGTTCTCTAGTTCATAGAGCTTGGGAGCACAAGAAGAGGATTGCGTTGGAGTGGCCGTCTATGGAGTCAAGCTAGGGGCGGTTATTCCATACTTGTATCCCCTATTGTAGTAGGCCCAATAGTATTCTGCCGTTGTTGAGGTATTGGTTGTGGGAATATTGAAGATAGTCGGTATTCCACAACCGGAGTGTATTCCAGCTCCAAAGGCTTCATGGATGGGTGAATAAAGAGATGTCGGGGTCCTCGAAGGTATAGTAGGGAAAATAGAGGGAGGTAGAGGAGGGGCATTCCGAAGGGTACCTACTAGAGTTCGCCATTCGTCATCTTCGGAAGGTAGAGCTGTCTGGGCGGAAGATGCCATAGTATGTAGTGGAGACTATAGGTGATGCAACAAAGTATTACGAATCGTTCTTGGAGAATTACCTATGACGCGGGTGAAGTGTTTTATCTGGCACTCTAGTGAGCAGTTACACAGGCGTCGCACTCGTAGAGGTATTACGTGTGTGATCAAGGTAGCGGGAGACTCGGGCGAAACCTGAGTCGACAAGGAATGGAGGAGTGGGGTAGTCTGGACTACACTCAAGTAGGGGGTGAATGGGATATTATTTCTAGGTACAAGGAGGGGAACAAGTTATTGCGTGAAGAAGAAAATACATAGCAGAAATCAGCCCTTTTTATAGACAATTCGGTTTCCTTCTTGAGAGTCATACCACTGGCTGGCACGACTATCAAAGTATCCCAATTCGAGTCATAATGGAAGGACGCGCAAGCAATACTCGAGAGGCGCACTAATAAGGTTCTCAAAGTGCAAATTCTTCAATACTAATAAGAAGGGGCGTAGGAAAACAGTGAATAAGGGTAGTGCAAGAGGATCGATTTCTTATTTAAGAGTCGTGCCAGTACTGGTATGACTCTCATGGTTCAAGGGAAGTGAGGGTATCCGACTAGACTATTCTAGTCGATTCCCTAGTTAAGCGAGTACTTAGTTTGGACTTCCGGGATACGGTCAGTAGCCGAACTAGTCCAGAACAGGCATCGAGTACGAGAATGATCGACGAGCATCGGTTCCAGGGAATCAGGTCTTGGCTAGTATGCTTATGCCAGCAAGTATGCAGGTTGCCGATATATGACAGGAGCCGGAGATTGACAAGGTCGAGTTTGTAACAAGCATGAAGAAGAGGATGATGATGAAGAAGAGGAAGAAGAGGAAAATAATGAAGAGGAGGACTAGGTTTACTTTCTTTTGGTTTTTTCTTTTATTTTCTTATGTGTATAGTACTAGTGAGATGAGATTTGGGTTTTTCCTTTCATCTTATGTTTAAGTAGTTATTAGGTTTTACTTATAGTTCTTATAAGTTACAATGTATTATTTTTATTCTTTTTTCATTTTCCTTTTTGTTTTTATGAATATGGGAATAAAGTGAGTTGACGAGAATGTCAACTTTTAAAAGAGGGGACGGATATGAGGGGAATGGTATTTTCATGTGAACTGGATTTAGTCATTTTATGCATTTTGGGTTAATTTTATACTTATGTACAATTATACTTGTATATAAGTTGTTCATTTGTGGGACCTACGAGAGTCGTGCCAGTTTCGGCATGACTGTCATGTGAGAAAGAGTCTTCATGATATGCAATGATCTTTGCACTTTGGACCAGTAAGAGTTATGCTAGTTCTGGCATGACTATCAACTATCATATGGGTCTTACACGCGGCTTAGTTGCGGTTCTCAGCAGAAAAGTTCTAACAAAAAAGTTCTAGCAGGTTCAAGAGTCGTCTAGATATTTGCTAACTGATCTAGATATTCACTGACTAATCTAGATATTTGCCGACTATCGTCAGTCTGATAAAATGGATATGGGACCCATGAGAGTCGTGCCAGTATCAGCACGACTGTCAGTTTAGTAGGAAGTCTTAGTGCTGTTCGTTCATTTAAAAGTGCTTCGTGTATTATTATTAGAAAAAAAAAAAAAAAAAGAATTTGTAGACTTCAGCTTGAATGGAAATGCTTTGTACGTATTGGCACATATATACGATTGAAAAATAGACTATTACGGTTTTTATCTTCTTCACATATAGTCGACTCTATTATTATTCTCTCCCTCTCGCTCTTGCTGGTCTTCTCACTGGTTACATAGTATATATCCTCTCCATTAGGTTAGGAATACCTCCATACCACTAGGTCTAATTTTGACTAAACGGGATTTGTTGCTACTAGTTCAATTAATTCATTAATATCAGGTAGTAGTGTATGGTCTGGTTTGACTACGAAATTGTGGTCTCGACAGTTATTGACGAATCTGGCTTCTTCTGGTTTGTCTCTTTTGGGGATGGTGAATATGGTGACTACGTTAGTGTCATTTTCTGCTTGGTAGATTCATCCTGTCTTCCCGTCTCTGGTAATTCTATCATAGATTTGTTGTCTGAATCGGTGGCCTGATGGTCTCCATCGTGGTATCCATGTTGCTCCAGGTTTTAGTTTGATATAGTGGTTGACTTTTTTGAGAGGCAGTAAGTCCCATGGAATTTCTTTTAGAAATAATTTAGGAAATTCCATTATTGGATTAAATTGCTCTTGCATAGATGAGACTGCAGTTATAATATCTACTTCTATATCACTATCTTTTGCTTCGCTAATGGTGTCCCAATCGTCTGGTTTACTATAGTCTGTAACTATCTTACAAGTTACTTCTAAGTATATACTTCTAATTCCACTTTCGATAGTTCTAGAGCTTTTCCACATTTTCAAGGGAAAATGAACAATATTTTTAGGCTGGATAGTAACTGGTTCCTGACCTATAGGGATTATAGCACGAACCTTGGTAAGTACAGATTCCCCAAGAATCATATCCTAGTTATTGAGGTGTGTTATATAGAAGGTACGTTCTTCTACATATTTTATCCAATCTAACTTGATTGTACACATCTTATCAATTGTTGCCTTAGATCCTTTTACAGCTATACTTAAAGATATTTTCTCAATACTCTTTATTGGTATTTTGTACAAGTGTACAAATGCAGAGTTAATCAAATCTCCTCTCTTAGTTTGGAGATCTATCAATACTAGAGCTAGTCAGTCGTTTGCTTTAATATAAACCTTATTGTAGTTAATTAGTTATATTGACAGAGGTCGTTTCTTGATTTTATCCTTATTAACTTTCGATGCAGCAGTTGTAGTGAGGTCTTATACTGCAGTTCACAAGAGTACCTTATTCTGTTGCTTCCTACAATCCTTATAAGAATATTTGGAGTTCTAGCACTATAGACATTTCTTATCTCTTATCAGTTGTATCCTTGTCTTATTGTCTAATTTTTTTATGATAGTATCCTAATCAGATTCTTTTTATTTGTCATGATTGTTTTTGAAGGAGGGTTTGTTGCCATTGCTGTAGTTTGATCCTTATCAATTATGGTCTTTTCGATGATTTTGGTCTTGATTAGTTGATTTTCGATTTTGTCGGTGGGGTCCAGTTGGTGTGTGTAGTGGGGCTATTTCTTTCTTTGAGGCTTCATATGACTCTGCTTGATACACGAGTTGCTTATATGTCCATTTGTCTTTAATTAATGAAATTAATATTACCAACATGTATGCAGGTAGGTGATTAAGATACTTCCTTCTTTTGACTTCTTCTGATATTGATTATTTATCCTTACTATCAATTAATTTAATCTGTATTTCGGTGAGCCAGTTGGCAAATTGTTTGATGCCCATATTTAGTTCATCCTTGTAAGGTGTGGTAGTTTCCCATTACTTCTATAAAATATCTTTGCTGATAGAGGGTATCAGAAAATCTCTGAATACTATTATAAAGCCAAAGAATTTCGCCTTCTTCCCTTTTTCTCTTAGATATTAATTATAGGTTATGAGTGTGCTTCCTTGAAGTAGAAATCCTAGAATTTCTAATGCTTTGGTCTTCTCTAAATCAATTCCTTTTATCTTTAACTAGTGGTGAAATGCTATTGCCCAAGAGTCAAAATATTGTAAGTCTCGCCATTTTTTATCAGTACCGTCTAGTTACTCTAGTGAATCAATTTTGATTCCTTTGATTTTGTTGGATGAAGTAAGGTTGTTTGCCAAAATCATTCCGGTAGTAGATTCCTATTGTTGATATTCTACCAATTTTCCTTGCTGAGTCCTTTTAAGTTTGGATATATTGGCTACTGATGAGATACTATTATCTGAGTCAGAGCTATCACTTGGATTATTATCATCTGGTCTACCTTATGCTCCAAATTATTATTGTTGTTGTTGACCAGTATTTTCATTTTCTCTATTATTGTTGTTATTATCTTTATCTTCTTTATTGTCGTCCGGTTCCTGTGTTTCGTCTAGAGGAGGTAGAGGAGTTTTGGAGCTTCCTGCTTCTTGTGCTGATATAGTATTCTTCTGAGTAAACTCTTTACCTTTGCCTTTATCCTTCGTTAGAGTTCGAGTAAATGTTTTGGGTAATCCTGGGATTGGCTTAAACCAATCTTCTACTGAAGTGAGAATTTCTTGCAGGTGAGTACTACTTAGCATAAAGGCTATTAATTTATCCCAATTTTCTATAAGCCAATGCTTCTGTTTCAAAAGTCCTACTATTGGTTTTCTTAGTTCCTCTCTAAGAAATGCTCCTAGTTCCAAATCTTTTTCTCTAAATAGATATAATGTTTGCCATAGATAGTGTCTTACTGCTACTTCTATTAAGAGTCCAGTATCCACAGGATGATATTCCTGTATTACTCTAAGGATTTGTGCATATTTTAATATTTCATATATATAGGGTATATATTCGTCAAAAAATGTTTTTGTTGCTTGAGGAAGAACTATTTCAAATGTAATTTCATAGTCTGATAGATAATCAGATATAGGTTTCAGAGTTATTTTTTCTTTATAACTTGGATCTATTACTCCTTCTATGGCAGGATTAATGACTCTGGTCTTTTTAGAAGTGCGTTTAACTAATTCTTGAATTTCTTCAAGTAGTATAGTCAAATATCTGGATCTTTTTATCCATTTTCCAGCTGCAGATGCCATTCTGTCTGATACTAATTATTCTTTTTAGATTTACTTCGATATCGATTATCGCTCCACAATCTATTGGTTTTGATCAATAGGTTTGATCTTCAAGTTATTTTTCTGCTTTAGCGCCTTATTGTTTTGGTAGTATTATTGAAGAAGATTTGTTGAATATCTGCTTGACTGAGGATAATGTTGGCTCGGTTGATAGTGATAATAGTACGGCAGCTTGGCAAAGTCCAAATACATTTTACGGACCTAATTCGTCTTCTACTTCTAAGTCGTCTAGTAAGAGTATTTCGTTTTCTAATTATAATATTAAAGTAGATATTGAGGGTGTTGAGCCTTTTATTGAGATATTGTCTAGTATAGAAGAGACAGTTCATGAGCCGTGGGATGATAATCGTTTCCTTGTTGTGCTGATTATTCATGAGACCTATAGTGCTGGTTTTTCGTTTATATACTACGTTTTTTGTTTCCAGTATGGTATTTTGGATTGCCAGGAGTGTAAGTTTCTTTATTGAGGATATTAGAAAAAGTGTCAAGAACAGGGGTGGGATACTTTTATATGGGGAACCACTGCCCATTAGAGCTCTGCTTAGCTTACTTCTAAGTCTTGTGCTTATACTGTAGTTAAGAGTCTAATGTCTTATGAGTTGTTGTTATAGCTAGCTGAATTTATAACGTCATTACTGAATTCGAGATATGTTACACT
Source organism: Tirmania nivea (assembly GCA_015179035.1). Lineage (NCBI taxonomy): Eukaryota > Fungi > Ascomycota > Pezizomycetes > Pezizales > Pezizaceae > Tirmania > Tirmania nivea. The sequence goes on from WHUY01000146.1 coordinate 30,085, forward strand.
AAAAAGTATAAGAAAGTATCGTCAAGGCTAATCAGGCCTTGAGATGAGAGGTTATATATAGTAAAGATTAACTTTAAATGTTAAAAAAATGTAATAAATGATACTAGACAGTAGTTATTCAGTACTATTTATACAATCTATATTTGCTAGAACGGATATATATGTATACTGGTTCTTCTGAGGGATTGCCTCAGAAGGGTAGTGGTTATTAAGTGGGAAGTTCTATTAGGAATATTAATTAATAGGTGTAATCTTTACTTAGATTAATTGCTAACTAACTAATCTATAGTCAGTTGTTGTCTATCTGAGTAGGCTATAGATAAGATTCCAGAGAGGAATTCGTACTCCATTTATACTTGTTCAATAATGTATCTGATAGTTCAGAATACATAGAATATGGTACTTGCCATAGGGCAGTGCTACATGAGTTATAGGAAATATAAGTCATAAGAAATACATGAGTTATAGGAAATACATGAGTCATAGGAATGGGGCTATGCCGAGGCTGTACTATATCCTCGAGGGTATACACGAGATGGCTAGTTCTATTAAATAACTAACTACTAGATTCGGCAGTTATGGAATAATAATAAATATAGAAAATACGAGATAAATAAAATAATAAGAAATAACATCTCTTATTATATAGAACAATAGATTGACAAAGATGATAAATTCACTCCTTTTTAACTTACAGAAGCGGAATGGCAACAAGTTGATCGAGCTATTACTTTCCTGAAACCCTTTACCAACTATACAAATAAGATTTCTACTAGTAAGAAGGCCACAATACATAATGCTTATTTTATCTATAATGATATTTTTGAGTACATTATTCGGGAACAGTGAGAGGTTCGAAAACTACTAGATGCCCCATAGATAACTGGCTTATTGGAGGTATCGAAGGCTAGCAGAAAGGTTCTTCAGAAGTATTACTCGGACACTATATGGCGGGGATTTATCTACAATATTGCAACCATACTAAACCACTCCAAAAAATTATTTATATATAATTCATGGGGCATTGTATAGATCCAGGATCCCTTGATACAACCTGACATGACTAGTACAGTATTATACATGGATTTCTACAGGTGAGCCAAAGTTTTTTATTCTCATGACAAACCCGTGATAAAAAGAATGACCCCGTGACAAACTCTAGTCACTAATATTCAACAGGACCTAATTCGAGGACTTTTATAAAAGCAATTACCGATATTTCCTTAAAAGCCAAGATGAACTAGTAGTCCAAAGATCTGATATAGTGGAAGAGTCTTATATTATATGGAGACTGTAGGCTCGACAGTCTCGTAGCGATTAGGATATAACTGAGGTTGTACGTTATCTAAACTTAGGCCCGGTACTACTTCTTTATGGAGACCCATTGCTCTGGTGGAAGTCAAATAGCAACGAGTTTCCAATACTAGAACGTATGGCATGTGATATCTTAAGTATACTAATCGTATCAGTATCTATAGAAAGACTCTTTAATTCTACCAGAGATGTAATACTATATCAGAGGAATTGTCTTAGTGGATAAATGATGCAAGATCTGCTAATAGCTAAATCCTAGGAAAGGTGGGACTCTAATGCTAGTTAAGAGAATACTGAACTCATAGATCTTCATACTGGAGGGAATATAGACAATGTCAATAGTACAATTTAAGCTTGCACTCTAGATGCAGATTTCTTATGTAAAATGATCCCCGTTCATACTCAAGATTTAGATGATAATATTTATGATGATAGTGAAGGAGACATAGATTTAGACTCAGACTAAGATTCTAATTAGTGTATGCTATGGGCCGATTTTAACTCAACCCGACTCAAGAAAACCTGATTTGTTGAGCAAGTTACTTAACTCTTTACCCGACTTAGAATGGGTTACTTTTACTTCTAACTCACTCGCTCCCCTTTATTTATTAACGGGTATTCGCCAAGAACCCGTATTTCTACCAAGTTACCTGATTATTTACCTAAAACCCGAATTTCTACCAAGCTCCCTACAAACTCAACTTATACCAACATCTTTCTGTCACGGGATTATGTTTCTTTGTTACAGGATTCCTCTCTGTATATTGCCTGTCACAGGTAATATATATTTATCTTCACTCCTACTTAAATAATATGCAATTCCAACTATCCCTCTATATACTAATATCCCATCCTATTCACCTTCCACCCTATACTAATATCCCAACCCAAACCAAACCATAATCAAACTCCATTATCCACTATGTTATACCCCATATCTAGACCTCTATTCACGCTTTTTTCTACTTACCTTATTGGAGCTGCTTTTCTCAACTGGGCATGTTCTTGTAGTTGTAAGGTCTTCTACCAGTCTGTTCATACTACGGGAACCCATTGTATCTTTACATGGCTAAGATACATTCCAGAGTTTGGAAGTCCTCGATCTTTATTGTCGAGTATTTCCTATGTATGGCAAGATAATTCACATCTATAATATATTTAATTTCTCCTTAGTCAATCCCGGATCCTATATTATTACGTACTAGAAAGATATCTTATGATATAGTTTTCTGCCTCAGTTTATAAGGCATGGACTACATCTGGGGATATCTATATTACTGGTTCAACTCCTGGGATATTTTGTATATTATGAATGCTTATGTTATGAATGATCTCATAGTATACTCAGCTAAAGGGCTGGTAAGGGATCAGAAATCCTATCTCCATCTAGTATTTTTTGACTTCGGCTCAGAAGTTTCCTATATAGTATGTTAGGTCTGAGTATATATTTCTAAAGCATAGACCTATGATTTGCCTGCCCTCACTGGGCTTTGGGCCGCCTAACACCGATTTTTATTGGGGCTATTTATTGCGGCACTTAGGACTTCCTCTGAGCCCTAACTATTGTCTTTCTAGTGATCTGTTTGATTTATATATCGTGAGTAGTCCATACTTGGAATATGAGTATGTTAAGTTTGGGGAACAGAAGGTATGTCTGTCAATTAGGTTTTATTACCACTAGCTAGCAAACAACAAACGTCCTATAGTCTGCATCATGAATGAAGATAGTAAGTTGCATGCCAGATAATAATAATAACCAATAACCTATACTCTGCAAGGTAGATAAAACAATGTTGACAAAGGAATCAAATCAAGAGGATGTTAATAAAGAAATTAAATTAAGAGGACGTTGGCAAAAGAATCAAATTAAGATGATATTGACAAAGGGATCAAATCTAGAGAACATTCACAAAGGAATAAACAGAAGTGACTAAAATAGCTGCATTAGAGATATCAATGTATAATATAAAAATTAAGGCATTCAGAGGAAGAAATAATGGAAAATATATATAGTAAGGCCGAGTTTACAATATTTTCCCGTGACGACTCCCATGACGACTCCCGTGATATTAACATTTTGCCGAAGGAGGCTGTTTGCCTTTTGCTGTCCCCTTAGCTGTCCCTTTTCCTTTTCTTTCTCTAAGTATTTGGGAATATTAATACACTATTTGGCTAGACATTATCCCAGCATAATCTTCATTATCTTCATTGTCATTTGAGTCTCCTAATATCTTATCAACCTCTTCTGTGTCTGGGTTAGCAAAGATCTCGTCTAAGATTTGGTGATATAATCTGGAAGCTTATGTATGATCCTCCTCATTCTCGATGCCCTTATTATCAGTATTAACATGATTGTTATTGTCTCTATCCGTAGCGCTGGCAGGAACAGAGCTGGAATCTAAAACATTATTTTCCTCATCGTTGGTAATGTTGTATGCTAGGTATTCCATATCATCTGTGTCTTGAGTTATGTATCGTGCTAAAATTAGCCTAGTTATAGTATAATAGAGGTTTACTCAATATAGTAGGTATAAGCTCACAGGCTCTTCCTCCGTATATGGGTCACTACTACTATCCAAGATTGTTTCAGTAGGGTCTGAATTATCTATTGTATCAGTTATATCTGCCGAATGAATTGTCGCGGTATCCATTGTAGAAACAGCCGAGAATATAGGAATGTATTGGTTTCGATCAAAACCAAGGTAGTGAGGATTAATTATTCAAATTTCTCAAGAGATCCGGCTAGGCTATGCCTTCTCAATTTCCCCCCACATCATTGCAAAACTAGGTATATTATCATCTGCACCAATATCTAGCAGCTGGTGTTGAGTATTTTTATCTAATACCTTCTATTGGTTTAGGATATAAATATTCCGACAATATAATCTGATCGTCATATATTCATTAAGTATTTCTTTGTACTTAGCCTGTTCTGTGAGAGTAAGTTCACTCCACCCTATACTAATAGGATATTCGACAATATCTGCAACCTCTTGAGTAGTAATTCTTCTCCGCTATACCCTCGATTTCTCCAGCCTCAGTGTATCTTTGAGGCGAGCTAGAGCTAGAGGTGGGTCTCTCAAACTAGTTCTTCCTGACTTATTATACATTGTCTTAGGGTTCATTAATGTTCCGTAGGTACGAATTCCACCACCAAACTCCACCTCTGGATCGAACTATCTCTCCCGAGATACTCGGACTCAGTTTTTCTTATTTCCTGAGGGTCTATTGAGTTCCGGCAGTCCAGATTTCCTAGAGGTTTTTTTGGGTGGCATATTTGGAAGCTTTCATATAGTGTTTATATCCGTAACAGTATGCCCATGACAATTAGATACCTCTGACACAGTGTAACCTTGTAAGAGTAAGGGTAGCTGTGACAGTTTAGCGTAGAGGTTGGTTTGGTGATTCAGTACTTAGAAAAGCCTGATGGAGCAAACTAAATTGTTTATGTCTTTTTCCGATTAGCTAATAATTTAGTTAGACAAAGAAATGCAGATATTTACTAATGCACCTTTATGAACAGACACCCAACTAAGCTAAACAAAGACCACTATCCATAGCCTATATCGTGAATTGATCATGATACTCGGGAAAACTGGTGAATAAGGGACCATGTCAGTTTTTGAGATATCTGCGGGCCACCATGCAACTAGGCAAGATCTTAATATGACAAGTTGACAATACGGTCAATATAGTAGGAGGAAAAGGAAAAATATAGGTATAAATTATCAAGATTATTAGATTAAAGTTCAATATTTCAATACCCCATAATGTCAACAATTCTAGGCTCAGCTACGAAGTCCACCCGACTAGGGCCTAAGGGCGAATCTACTGCTCTACAACCTAGGAGTATCAATTCTCTGAACCGGAGGTTACGGAGTAGCAGAAGAAAGTTATATACAAGAGAGTTTAAACTCAAGATACTCGAAAAGTCCCGTAGCCCCCTATCTAAGCAATGGATTCAGGTAGAATTAGTATTAGTATACTTTGTAATTAGAAATGTCTCAAAAACTAACATAGTCCCTTATTTACTAGTTTTCCTAGGTATAGAAATCACAAATTTGACAAAGAATATCAGATTAACAAAGACAATATCTAACAACAATCTAACAAGAATAAAAAAAGCTCAAGGCAGTAAACATAAGCAAATAAAAACCCATCAAGACAAATGAACCTAGTAATCAACTATAGATCTCTGCTATATGATTCATCATGCTCCATACCCAATCCCAATCTAATTTGACTATCCGTAAGAGTAGTCTGGTTAGCACTCACCAAGAGCACTATTGGTAGTCCTCTTGGATACTAGTATGGGCACTAGTACTTTCATTGAGTACACTAATATCAGAATGTTCTTCTATATGATAGCTAGGTTCTCGAGGTGATTGGTTAGAGTTCAGGCTATAGTGAGTGATATTCTCCAAGGTATATACAAACTGGGAGGAGTTCTGGCAATCTTCAGTAGTGTGTCCAAATCTATTGTATGCCAGACATCTAGGAAAAATAGACTTGATGCCATCTGAAATAATAGACTCGGTACCATCCGAAAAGTGAGTAAGATCTATATGCAGTAGGGTACAATGCAAGGGCCAGTTCGGATTCACTATGAGTGGCCGGATATCTTTAGGTCTGTAATATTTAGCGAAGATACTTATTAGGTATATTAATAGGTTATACTTTGATAATCTAACTATCTCAATAAGTTTACCATAATAATTGACATGTATTCATAGATTTAGATACTATGACTATGGGATGTAGATACCCTCTGGCATCCTATCTATCTAAGAGATCCTTTGGTAAGAGGTCAATACCTATTGATAATCGATTAGATAGTCCTAGAATTAGTACCATATTATTTTGCCAAGCATTTACCGAACTTGGTGTTGGCATATTACAGATATTTTAACATAGTGAAAGCATATTAGTATTTGGTATACCAACTAGACTAGTGTTTGATTGTTAACCCTGATGCCATATTAGGAAGTTACCAAACAAACCAATCTATAAGAAATCATATAAGGTATAATTTTCTAAGTTGGTCACATTCCAAAGAGGATTTTCTGAATAGTCTCGTGGGTAGTATTGGTAATTTTCCTAGGAGTCAGATAAATTATGTGCTATCAAAATATCCCACCCAATTCACACGAGACTAAGAATCTCATAGATCTCTCTACGTTCAGTACCTTGCTCGAAACGCATGTACACCAAACATATGGCTACTCACTAAATATCACCAGAGTTACAGATATTCAATCGATCTAAGATTTTAAACCTCGCTTGAGTAGTCTTATCAAGGTTGGTTGATGTGTCACTGATAGATACTTTAGTGTCTAATTGTTCAGTATCACAATCGTTAAGGTATTGAAGTCCATTTATTGCTGCAGCTATAGTTATAGTTCTCCATGCAATCTGACAACAGATTATATATATTTATATATTGTCAACACCTTCCCATGATATAACTAATAATTAACCAAACACTTCTCTCTTATGAAAACATATAGAGAATGTAAGACCGAATGCCCATGACAAGACAAAATATAGAGAATACAAGACTGAATGCCAGTAACAAGACAAGACATAGAGAATGCAAGACTACATACCTATGACAAGACATGACATAGAGAATGCAAGACCGCATGCCCGTGACAAGACAAGACATAGAGAATACAAGACTGAAATACCCATAACAAGACAAGACATAGAGAATGTAAGGCCGAATGCCCATGATAAGATAAAATATAGAACATATTTGGTATTATTATCCCGTAACAAACCTCCTTCCATAACAAATCTCCTCCTGTGCCAAACCTCCTCCTATGATAAGATAATATATGGAACCCAGCTATACTTATTTAGTAATATTTATTCCGTGACAGGATAATATTCTCTAGTGTCAAACATCATTCTTGATAAGATAAGATATGGAATGCATATTAAATACTACTAGGTAATATTACCCCATAACAAACCTCCCCCGGAGAGGGATATGACCTAGCTTATTATTGACGTATTCACTTGAAAGTCAATTAATTACTATAATAGGCAAAACTATTAGATCTCAGATCTCTGACAATATATCTTTCCTACTGGACTTCTATCTAGTTGGCCAATATAAACTCTACGAGTACTCCAAATACTTCTATAGCTCATATATTAGATAACTTCATCTATTACCATTATTATATGTTATTATGGAACCTACGGTTCAATCATCAAATATTGTCCCACTCTTTTTAACACTAATACTTAAAGAAAATACCTACCAGTTTGACCCCGAAATCCCTCCAGAATTCCTCACTTAGTAGAAGACAATGGACTGGGCTAAAGCAATGCGCCATAATCTTAATAAGGAGGTCATAGCTCGTACTGATAAATTCTCTAATCCTCAGTAGACTTCTAATACTCGTCAAGCCAAACAATGGGAATACTATGGTCAAGATGCCTATCGTCGGGATGGAAAATCTTTTGTGTATTATTTGGGATGCAATGCAGTTTTACAACATCCATGGGGGTTTGGGATAGGAACTTCATACCTTACAAGTCATCTAAAGTCAGCCAAATGTCATAATACAACTGGTAGGCCAAGTATGACTATCCAACAAATGCTAACTAAGGTTAGTTTAGAAAGATACTAAGTTAAGACTTAGCTAACCTTTCTCTTGTAGGGCGAATCTGCTAAGGATCCTATCCTCGGATTTTAAGCCGAAGCTTTTAAATATGAATTGGTCAGGACAGTGATTACCACTGATTTACCATTTCGAATAGTCAAGAATACATAATTTCGTAGGCTAATTAATGTCCTGCATCCAAATACTATTATTCCATTATCAAGTACGATCCATCATGCAGTTTACGACTATACTCAGAATATTATTTTAGAGCTCAAAGATATAATCTGTCAAAATATTCAAGTCCACATTATGACAGATACTTGGACTTCACCTAATGAACTAGCATTTGTAGGAACGACCATGCATTTTCTGGATTCCTATTGGAATCTGTGTCAGGAGGTAATAGAATTTCAAGCATTAGGAGGTGCATCTCATACTGGGAAATTTTTAGTAGGGAAATTGGCTAAAATCCTAGGTCAATTTGACCTAGGGCAGCGAATGCTTTGTCTAGTCACTGATAATGCACAATTTAACTCTATTATGGCTAGGGAACTACAAGGAACTGCACTTAGTTTCAAATGGCAACCAGATCAATACCATTTACCATGCGTAGCTCACGTGCTAGCATTGGCTAGTAAAGTCTTTATAGAAAACCTCAAGTCACAACTGACTAATAAAACCTTTGACCATAATCCAAGCAATCTAGATATCTCAGTCAACATCTTGCACTAATTCCCTACTGGTTCATTTAGCCATATTATTTTCAAAATAAGTCTATGAGCTTGTATGAAAATAGGTCAGTGTACTAATTATACTAGGTTCGAAAGATATTGAAAGCTGTTACTGCTAGTCCTCTTCGCCTAGTATAATTTAAATTGCTACAGGATACTAGCCAAAAACAGTCTATTGGTTTACTGCAAGATGTGAAAACACATTGGAATTCAACATTTGATATGCTTGTAAGAGCATGTAGACTCAAGCCAATCAAAGAACAATAGATTAGTGAGGATGATAAATTCACTCCTTTTTAACTTACAGAAGTGGAATGGCGACAAGTTGATCGAGCCATTACTTTCCTGAAACCTTTCGCCGACTATTCAAATGAGATTTCTACCAGCAAGAAGGCCACAATAAACAATGCTTATTTTATCTATAATGATATTTTCGAGTACATTACCTAGCAACAGTGAGAGATCTGAAAACTACCGGATGCCCTGTAGATAACTGGCTTATTGGAGGCATCGAAGGCTAGCAGAAAGGTTTTTTAGAAGTATTACTCAGACACTATACAGCGGGGATTTATCTACAACATTGTGACCATACTGGACCCCTCTAAAAAATTATCCATATGTGATTTATGGGGTATTGTACAGATCCAGGATCTCTCGATACAACCTGGTATGACTAGTACAGTGTCATATGTAGATTTCTACAGGTGAGCCAAAGTTTTTTATTCCTGTGACAAACTTGTAACAAAAAGAATGACTCCGTGATAAACCCTAGTCACTAACATTCAATAGAACCTAATTCGAGGACTTTTATGAAAGTAATTACCGATATTTCCTTAAAAGCCAAGATAAACCAATAGTCCAAGGATCTAATATAGTGGAAGAGTCTTACATCATACGGAGACTACAGGCTTGACAGTCTCGTAGCGATCAGGATACAACTGAGGTTGTACGTTATCTGAACTCAGCCCTGGTACTACTTCCTTATAGAGACCTATTGCTCTGGTAGAAGTCAAATAGCAACAAGTTTCCGATACTAGGATGTATGGTATGCGATATCTTAAGTATACTAATCGTATCAGTATTTGTAGAGAAACTTTTTAGTTTCGCCAGGGATGTAATACTATATCGGAGGAATCGTCTTAGTGGACAAATGATATAAAATCTACTAATAGCCGAATCCTGGGAAAGGCGGGATTCTAATACTAGTCAAGAGGATACTAAACTCATAGATCTTCATACTGGAGGGGACATAGACAATATCAGCAGTGCGATTCAAGCTTGCACCCTGGATGCAGATTTCCTGGGCGAAATGATCCCCATTTATACTCAAGATTCGGATGATAATGTTTACAATGATAGTGAAAGGAACATAGACTCAGACTCAGACCAAGATTCTAATGATGAGGTCCAATGCAGCCCATTTGGAGTGAGTAAAGCCCTGAATCAGACATCTCTACTTTGGTGCTCTTTGAATATAGATACATCAGTTATAGAACTATCAACACCGACACCTCATGGGAATAAACGACAGAAGGGCAAGGAACTCGCAGTAATTACCATACTAGTTAATAGGCGCTTGTGTAAGAAGATTAGAAAGAATTATCAGGTTTAGAAGTATCTACAAGGTTTCGAATTACTATAGTAGAGACTCAGGTTCTGTGTTTTAATTTTATTTTATATTCCGTCTATCTTGGTTGGTGAATTGAAGGGTATGATGGGTTAATCAGTAGTCGGTTTTATATGATTGAGGCAGTCAAGTTTTGTCAATTTCATTATGATATATATATACAGCTATTGTGTCAATGATAGAATTATGGAGTATTTCAATTAGTAGTTAAGAGTTACAGTATTAGTACGTTGACATTGATTTTTGGTATTGAATATATATGATTATTATTGATTTATGAGCTATATATTATTCTAGGGACCCTAGCTCTTGAGCGAAGAAAGGGAATCAAGAACCCATGACAGGATCCCGTGATAGGATATCGTATTATATATAGGAGCCAAACTGTTTGGCTGGTATTTCGGGTACTTAGTAATTACCCGTTAGCTTAGCGAGTACTTAGCAAGAAAACAGGTAATCGGATTTTAACGGGTTATTCAGAAAATAAGTTCGAAGTGGGTTGCTGCTGAAAAGAGTGGGTCAAACGATTTGCCAAAGTGGGTTGACAAAATTAAATACTCGGACCAATTCACCTCATGGTATACACTAATTCTAATGATGAGGTCCAATACAGCCTATTTAGAGTAAGTGAAGCTTTGAATTAGATATCTCTACTTCAGCGCTCCTTGAATACAGATACATCAGTTGCAGAACCATTAACACTAACACTTCATAGGAAGAAACGACAGAAGGGCAAGGAACTCGTGGTAATCACCACACTAGTTAATGGGCCCTTGTAGAAGAAGATCAGAAAGAATTATCAGGTTTAGAAGTATCTATAGAGTTTCGAATTACTATAGTGAAGACTCAGGTTCTGTGTTTTAATTTCGTTTTATATTCTGTCTGTCTTGGTTAGTGAATTGAAGGGTATAATGAGTTGATCAGTAGTCAGTTTTATATGATTAAAGCAGTCAAGTTTTGTCGATTTTATTATGATATGTATATGTAGCTATTGTGTCAATAATAGAATCATGGAGTATTGCAATTAGCAGTTAGAAGTTACAGTATTAGTACATTGATATTGATTTTTGGTATCGAATATATATGATTATGTTTGGTTTGTAAGCCATATATTATTCTAGGCACCCTGGCTCTTAAGCGAAGAAAGGGAATCAAGAACCCGTGACAGGATCTTATGACAGGATATCGTATTGTATATAGGAGTCAAACTGTTTGGCTGGTATTTCAGGTACTTGGCGATTACCAGTTAGCTTGGCAAGTACTTAGTAAGAAAACAGGTAATCGGATTTTAATAGGTTATTCAGAAAACAAGTTCGAAGTAAGTTGCTGCTATAAAAAGCGGGTCGAACGATTTGCTAAAGCAGGTTGACAAGATTAAATACTCGGACTGATTTACCCTATAGTGCACACTATCCAAATGGCCCCTTCTTACAAAGAAGAAAGAGGTTCAAGTATTCTTAAGCTTTACTAACTACTACTGTCAATTTATCTCTAACTACAGTACTCGAGTACAGCCGTTAATCGACTTGACTAAGGATATTCCCTTTAGCTAGGGATATGAATAACAGCAAGCCTTTGATGACCTCCAAAAATAGTTCTTCTCTGCTCCTATCCTTACTTAGTTCGATTGACAGTTAGAGACTATTATGGAGACTGATGCTAGTAATGAAGCTATTGCTAGTATCCTTTCTCAATACTATACTGTCAAAGGAGCAAAACAGCTTTATCCTATTGAGTACCATACCAAAACCTTCTCCGAAGCATAATAAAACTAGCTAATCCATAATAAGGAGCTATTTGCAATAGTAGATTGTTTGCGGAAATAGTATGATTGGTTAGTGGGAGTGCATATAAATATCTATATAGACTATCAAGGACTATAGTACTTTAATATGAAGCAGAAGCTCAACTTTCGTCAAGCATCCTGGTACCTTAAAATATCTAAATTTGTCTACATCATCTACTATTGATCCAGCTCAATGATGGGTAAGCCAGATGGTTTATTTAGATGTTTAGGGGATGAGAAATTAGGTATGAATACCAGATTTTTCACGAATGGACAACTTTTAGTACTTGAGGAAGATGAGAAAGAGGAAGAGGATGCTGATAATATAGAATTGGATGGGATTGATGTCACTAGTTGGGAAAAGAGGGATAGTTTATGGGTTGTTCGTCCTGAATACAAGTTGGAAGTGCTTAGATAATATCATGATAGTTAGGTAGCAGGACATTAGGAAAGACATCGCACTCAGGAGCTGGTATCAAGAAACTTCACATAGGATAAGTAGTAGGAAGATATTACCAAGTATGTAGTAGGATACATCAAGTATCAAAAGGTAAAGGCAGATAAGTACAGTAGGCAGACTAAGTTAGTACCAATGCCAATAGAGGAATGACCTTTTGAGGAGATAGCTATGGACTTTGTTAGAGAACTACCAGAGTCCGAAAGGTTCAATACTATCCTTATTATCACTAACTAGTTCACTAAAGTACAATACTACATACCAGCAAAGACAACTTGGATAGTAGCAGATGTTATTGATGCATATATCAATAAGGTTTGGAGACTCTATAGCTTACCTAAATACATTACCTCCGATTGTAGTCTACAGTTTACCTCCAAGTTCTTCAAGGAACTTAATAAAAAGCTTGGTATCACCCTCCGCCTCTTTACTACCTACTACCTATAGACCGATGGCCTTATTGAATACGCCATCCAGACACTCAAGCAATACTTCCGTATTTACTATTATAATAGGCAATGATATTGGAAGTAATAGCTACCCCTAGCCGAGTTTGCCTATAATACTATTGCTTACTCCATCCATAAGTACTCACCATACTGGAGTCTGTATGGCTTCGACCTATGCACTATTTACCTTTCTGACGATTATAAGTTCTCCTCTCCCACTACAGAAGAATAGCTAGACCGAATGACAACCATCTACAACTAAGTTCATGATACCCTTAAGCAAATCAACTACAAGTGAAGTGCTATTTACTTCGAAAAGGCATAATAATTTACTATCGATAATTAGATATTAGTTGACTGGAGGAACCTATAGATATAAACCGGGAATAACTATTCCCTAACTAGTAAGTGAATTGGCCCATATAAGGTCATTAAAGCTATTAGTTTACATGTATATAGGCTCAAAGTTTCTGATGGTACATAGTGGCATAATGTTATTTATATTATACTCCTTAAACCATTTAGATGATGGGATGAACTAAAATATATAGATAAAGATAAGGAAGATATTTTTGAAGTTGAATCCATAGTAGACTGATACAAGTATAGAGGAGTAGTCAAATATAGGGTGCGTTGAGTTGGGTATAGGGAATATAAAGATACTTAGGAGACCTTTGATAGGTTGGATAATTGTCCCGAGAAGCTCACTGAATATCACAAGAAGTTCCCCAATAAGCTCCACGATATACAAGATATTTGAGGCTTGGCCTATGTTAAGTTATTTAATAGATAAAGATATGGTACCTTTTACTCTCCTACTTATCATGTTTTCCATTGACAGTTTTTTAGTGAGAGGTTTGGTTTTTAATAGCCATGGTATGCATGTATAGGTATACCAGTCTTGTGGTACCCTAAACTCCCTAGAGAAAGAGATACTTAGCCAAAGGTTAGTACCTGCCACCGCCGTTACCTAAGTTATTACTAATACATTATTCTGACCTAGGGAGGAAGAACTTTATATTCAACTGAAGACAGTTGCCTTTGGAACAGGAAATAATATTATAGCTCAAGTAAGAGATCTATACCTATGGTAGAACTAATACCCTTCTATAGTTGCTAACTGTACTAGTCTAATTACCTATATAGATATAGTAGAGCGTCTAAGTAGGCATCAATAGGATTAGTATATGGAAGTATATGTCCTTTGATATATTATCTTATATATATATTCTCTTCACTATGATTCCATTACTTTCTATAGTCTGATGCTTATCGACTATTATTTATTGTTTAGCTTATTGTATATTATCATTAAGTCTACATATACACTCATATCGAAGAATAGTCTTTCGATTGGATAGTAGTCGTATTAGGAATACTCTGATCTGATAGCATCCTTACTAAATCAAGTTTGCTATATAAACCGGCGAATTTAGATAGTTAATAAGCAAGCCCCAAGTAGTGTTCTAAGTCTATATAACTTTACTCTTATCGAGTCCGAATTATACTTGAGTTGTTGCTACATTTATAATTCTCTTTACTGACTCCTTATTCCTTAAAGTATTCTCATAGTTATAGCCTGCCTATAATAGGCAAAAAGATACTGGAAGCAGGAGCTAGAAGTCAAGATAGAGCCCCTGAAAGGAGTGGAGGTAGAGCTAAAGAAAGTTAAAGAATAATTGGCTATCTTAGCAGTAGTAATGGAAGTAGGTACAGTAGAGGAATAAGCTCAAGTGAAGAAGACGTTGAGTGCGAGGCAAGAAAAAGCAGACAAGGTAAAGTAGAAGGAGAAGGAGTTGAAGAAAATCGAGACAAGAAAGAAGAAGGTTGAGGCTAAGAAGAAGAGAGAGGAAAGAGCCCAAAAAAAGGCCAAAGATATTGCAGCGAAAGCTAAATCGGTACTGGATAGTTAGTAGAAGGCTTGAACTGCTTGCGAAAAAATACTAGAAGAACTCAGAGCAAGAGATAGATCAAGGCTAAGTAACGATAAGCTAATAGAGTTCACTCAGAAGATAAAGATGGTAAAGAAAATAAAGGCCAAGATTAAGAAGGAGGTGAGCTAGCCAGTGGAAAGAAAAGTAAGGAGTAAGAGACAAGTAGTAGGGGGCCAAGTTTTCAAGATAATAGAGGTAATCATAGGCTATATAAAGAAGATCGATGTAAAAGGAAAAGCAGAGCTTGAAGTAGTAGTAGGGGAGGTAAATAAATATTATGGGTGTTGACACATATCTAGAATACCCTTTAGAATAGGAAACTACGAGCTAGTGGGGTAGCTCCCTGAGCACTGATAGTGTACTATACTAAAGAAGGGAGTGTCATCCGAGTTATCTAATAATAAGTAATATAACAATATTACCTAGAGACTAGATAATATACCAAAGGTAGTAAAGGACTTCCTCGGATCGAAAGGCTATACATACTATCGAGTATGAAACGAGATAGCTAGATTGTGAGTAGCTAAGGTGAGTGGGAGTGACCAACTGCAATGCAGTTGGTCAGTCGATAATTGAGGGAATCGACTCGGTACCTATACTTGCAGAAAGCCTTCCAGAGGAGGCTCTAGTATTTCGAAGTGGGTATTTAACTATACCCACTGGAGATGGAATTCTATCCTCATGGACATCACATAGAATAGTAGGAAGTAATCACTTAATATTATTTTATACTTGTGAATAATATCTTGTTACTTAATTCTATAGCTATGACTGAGCACCTCTATTATACTATAATATTAAATACTGCTACTACTTAATATCTTTATTCAGAATATCTGCCCTTCTTGAAATCAAATGAGAGAAAGAACCTATCACTATTCTAGACAACGCTAAAGCGCTTGTTGTCCAATGACCTCATGAGCTTACTAAAAAGATTCTAGGCAAGAATGTTGATATACGAGAAAAGAAACTAATGAAGATAGATAAGTTCTAGATATAGTTCCAAACTGGCATAAAAGTATTCTTAAATGAGCAGTTGGAAATAGTCCAAGTTCAAGTGCATCAGCTAGAAGAGGAAAATAAGATTCAGTTTCATTATCTTCAGATGGTGACTCAATATATAGTACAAACTACATTTGAGATGAAGTATTCTCTAGAACAAGACCTGAAGACTTATGTAGTACCAACAGAACCTGATAATATGGACTGGCAATAGGACCTACCCACAAAAGAACTCCTATACCTAGACAAAGTATTAGAATAAGAAGTCAAGGATGGGAAAAGAATAGAAAAGTACGAGGATTCAGATAATATATTCAATCGACAACAACGGAGATGTAGAGGGGGTACCTTACCTCCTCCTCTACCCAAAAGTTAAGCAGGATTTACCTTAAGCTCTAGCAGGCCTAGAGGAACTAGCTTTGGTGGAATACCACTACTACCATCGCTAAAAGGAAAAGGTAAGGCAACTGTAGGAGATAGAGATAGTAACTTTTCTAGTGAAGAGGAGGAACCTGCACCAACCCCCAAGAAGAAAAAGAAGACCACTGCGGCACAAGCGATATAAAAACTCCAGGAAATGCTTATTAAAGTAATATCCAAATCAAAAGAACCAAAGCCAGAAGCCCCTAAGCCCAAAGTATTCAAAGGAGATCTGGAGGACCTTGAAAGATTTATCTGGGGACTTGAAAATATATGGGCAATTGAAAAGAAAAAATATTGGGATGACTTAGTTAAAATCCGATATACTGTTAACTTCTTAGAACGACTAACTAGTACCAAACATTGAGATCCAGTACAGTGATACGAAGCTTACCACCCTAAAATTGATCTCGTAGTAGCACGAAGACTTCTGAGTGGCCTTCGAATAGTACTGGATCCTAGTTAGGTGAAGTGGTAAATATTTGTAGAAGTTTTCCGAAGTTCTTTTGGGACAAAAGTAGGTAAGGAATAAGCAGTAACTGACTAGTTAAATCTCTGATATAGCAACTCCATCGATGAGTACCTAGATACTCTCATGAATTTTATGTGGAAAACTAGGTACCTAGAAGAGATGGCTAAAGACAAGCTGATATGGGGACTGAATAAGGAAGTTAGATTGGCATAGGCTTAAACACTAAATAAACCCTGACTCCTTAGTAAACAAATAGCAATAATACAGGACATCAGCCATAATTTAGAGAATTTCTACCACCTCTAAGGCAAATCCTAGAAGGAAGGGACTGGTAGAAAGAAAGAAAAGGTAAAGGATTAGAAGGATAGTGAGGGGACTAAAGAAAATAGGAAAAAGAGAAAGAGGAATTAAGGTAGAGATTTTAAGGACCGGAAATCAGAACTGGCAGGTATCTCTAATAATGTCATTAAAGAGCGGAAAAAGTCTGACTCTTGTCTTAAGTATAGCAAAAGAAACTATAAGTGGTTCGAGTACTAGATAAAGGATCTACTTACTTCTAAAGTCGCTAATACAAGCAAGAAATCCTAGACTAAGGAAGGAAAAGCGGACAAAAAGAATGACAAGGGAGATGTCAAGATCTTGGCAGTAAATAAGATAGTAGATGAATATGGAGGAAGGATTATTGAATTAGCAGAAGATAGTAATGGGAATTATTATTTGTTAAAATAATTAGAAAGGAGTCAATTAGGACTCGGAAGATTTCTTATTATACTTAAGTTCAATTAATATATTCATTTCTCTTTTTTGAACAAGTGCTGCTAAGGATGGCTTGAGTAGCCGAAATGTCTGGAACGTATAGTACAATTCTCAATTACTATAATAAACCGACAGTAATCTCCATTAATCGTACTTGACCAAGCGGATACCTTATACTTTCCTGAGAAGGAAGTATCATAGTCAAGATGAAGCAAACTCACCAACAGATATCCAAAGACCTCCTTATCTATGGAGAAAGGCTTTTAATCGAAGCTACCTTAATGATTCAAGAATGAGAAATATCCTGCAAACTACTATTAGATTGTGGAGCAACAGGTCCCATACTTCATAATAAGTTTGTTTGGAAGTCCGAGATCCTTGTGAAGAGGCGCTAGAAACTTATACAGGTTCAAAGCGTTGGTCAGCAATTAATCCCAGAAGCCGGTATACACTATACACAACTATTAGGCATTATTATAAGAAAATACTCTGAGTATATAGTCTGGGAGGTTGGACAGATCGAGGAAGGAAGTGATGAGTATTTATCTATCACATGGCTCATGAAATATAACCTTGATATAGATTGGGAAAAAGGTATACTATAGTAGAGAAATGACTACTGTAAGTATAATTGCCTACTTAAAGAATTCGAAGTCAAGCTAATTGATGGATTCCAATTACAGAAAGAGGTTAAAGAAGATCCCTTTGCATAAGTAGTCAGCTTAACCTAGCATACAAATGATAGGCAGGATATTAAGATATTCCTCTCTGACCAATATTATGAGTGAGCTCACCTCTTTAGTAGAGAACAAACTATGGAGTTGCCACAATACTCTAAGTTTGATCATATTATTAAACTAATAGGTGGAGCAGAAGCTCCTTATGAACTACTATACCCGTTCTCTAAGCAAGAACTAAAAGCATTCAAAATATAATTAGATAATCAGGTAGTAGTAGGGAAAATTATAAAATCTCAATCGTCAGCAGAAGCACCAATTCTCTTAGTGCAGAAGACCAATAACACTTACTATCTTTATATCGACTACCAAGCACTCAATAAAGTTATAGTAAAAAACCGATACCCCCTACTACTAATGACTGAGCTGAGACAGGAGTTAAATAATATTAAGTTATTTACTAAGTTTGACCTAAAAAATAGCTATTACCTAATACAGATGTCAGAAGAGAGTGAGGAGATAATAGCATTTCATACTCGGTTTGGACTATACCATTGGCAAGTGATGTCTTTTAGATTATACCATGTCTCTACTACTTTCCAGGCTATGATAGATTATTTACTATAGATCTATTAGACGAAGGAGTTATTGTATATTTGGATGATATCCTTATATATACTGACGATAAGAAGGAATATAGCAGGTTTATTAAGGAGGTATTATCAAGGCTAGACAAGGCAGGTCTAGGAGTAAACCTCTGGAAGAGTGAATTTTACAAAAATTTGGTTAAGTTCCTAGAATATAGAATCTCATCAGAAGGAATTCGAATGACCGATAAAAAGGTTGAGGAAGTTAAGAACTGGTAAGTGCTATGAAAAGTTAAGGAGGTACAGGAATTCCTAGGATTTGCCAATTTCTACCATAGATTCATTGAAGAGTTCTCCAAGATCACTTATCCCTTAACTAAACTCACCAAAAAGGATTATCAGTAGAATTAGATGACAAAATGCAGACAAGCCTTTGAGAAATTGAAGAGGCGATTTACAACTACCCCGATCCTAGTTCACTTCTATTCAGAAGCCGAAACTATTATTGAAATAGATGCAAGTAACTATGCTATTAGAGCAATCATATCGCAAAAGAAGTCTAATGGGAAAGTACATCCATGTACGTTCCTGTCTCAGAAATTCTCCCCAGTGGAGATGAATTATAATATTTACGACAAGAAAATAACAGTGATAGTATAGGCTTTCAAGGAATGGGAACCGCTAATGAAATCTTATTAGTAGCAAATAGTTGTCTGGACAGACTACAAAAATTTGGAATATTTCATAAATACAAAGACATTGATAAAGCGACAGGCATGGTGGACAGAATTCCTAGCCGAATTTGATTTTATTATTAAGTATAGACCTGGTAAGAAGAATGGTAAACCAGATGTTTTATCAAGGTGCTGGGACCTGCGCCCTCAGAAGGGAGTAAAGATTTATAACCGGTTCAGCTCTTGTTTTGACTTGAACAACTCTGAATCACAGCATCAAAAGTTATTTGATTGCGTGATATATTTAAGGAAGAGTTGTTAAGAAAGGGGCTAAAGGATGCTAACTGGATAGTAACAAGGAGTATAGTATTAGCAGGAGCTAAGAAGATCGATAAGAACTTCTCAGTTGAAGATAACCTTCTGCTATGGAAAGGCAGATAGTATATCCCGGAAGATAAGGACCTCCGAGTTAAGATTCTGCGAGACAACCATGATAGCCGAATTGTAGGATATTTCGGTATCTATAAGACCCTAGAATGACTCAAATATAACTACTATTAGATTCAGCTCGAGCAGGATATTAGTGATTACATCCAATCCTGTGATACGTGCCAGTAGGATAAGCTAAGTCAGCATAAGAAGTACGGACTACTAGAACTACTAGAAGTACCATACCAACCTCAGACCTCGATCTCTATGGACTGGATCACTGAACTTCCTGAGTCTAATAGAAATATGCAGATATAGATAATCATGGATAGATTCTCAAAGATAGTATGGCTGGTACTCCTCTCCACTAACACTATAGTAAAAGACCTCACTAAAGCATTCCTTATATATGTTTGGTGCTACCATGGCCTCCCTGACGATATTATCTCAGACCGAGATAGTAAGATTACTTCCTACTTCTGGCAAGCACTGATGGATAGCTTGGGGATTATAAGTAAACTTTTGACTGCTTTTCACCTAGAAACAGATAGACAAATAGAACGGATGAATCAGATACTCGAAGAGTACCTCCACCACTATTGTTCATGGAAGCAGGATGATTAGGAAGAGTTACTACCCTTAGTAGAATTCACTATCAACTTGGCATCCTCAGAAGCTACAGGAATATTACTATTTCAAGTGAACTATAGATTTCTACTGAGGTAGTTTTGGGAACCTCGGGGGAAAGTGACTTACGCGAATCCGGCTAGCCAGTTATTGGAAGGAGTTTGGAAAGGAATATGGGAAAGGCTATAAGAGAGGGTTTTGAAGGCAAGAGTTAGGATGACTAGATGGCATAATACTAATAGGGTTCAATAACTGCAGTTTAAGGTAGGAGATATGGTTATGCTCGATAGTCGGAACATCACAACATAACAACCGAGCCGGAAACTGGATCATAAGAAAATCGGTCCCTTACGAATAACTTAATTAGTGGGAACACGAGCCTACAAATTGGAGTTACTAGCAAATTCGAAAGTATACCCAGTATTCCACACCAGCCTCCTTGAACCCTACCGCCAAAGTATAGATCCTACTCGAAGAGTCGAACCCCCCTCAGTCGTATTATTAGAAGGGGAAGAAAATTGGGTAGTTAGGGAGATAGTTGAGAGCCGGAGGAATAGCTGGAGAAGAGGACGTCCGGTAGAATATTTGGTTTTATGGATGGGTTACCCTGATGAGGATGCTACGTGGGAACCCTATGAACATATAAAGGGAACGGTAGAAAGGATTCTGAAGGAGTTCCACAGGAAGAGCCCCGAGGCAGTACGAGATAGTAGGATTAGATTATAATGTGTATATAATAGATTCCTGTATATAAGTTCATCAGGAAAAAAAAATTGGCGTCCGGACGCTACATATAAGCGTCCTGACGCGCATGCACGTCCAGGGCGTCAGGGTCGTCCTGATGTATAACAATAATAAACTTTATCTGGACGGAGCTTATTAACGCGACCTTCATCCTAACTAGTCTAGTTGGTACAACCTCGTTCGCATCGTATTATACTAATTAGATTACATCCTAACGTAGTTTTCTTGTATATACTTCGTCATGATCTAGTTTTGTTGCATAATCTCTATCCCGATATTGCTCGTCCTACAAATAGCATCCGACACAAGTTGATTCTTTAAACTCGCGGGCTTGGCATTCGGCCCCTTCCTTTTTAGCACTCCTATTGTCAATCACTTATACGTGCTAGCGACCTATTCTGCCACTACTCTCTCGCCTTATTCCCTAGGTATGCCACCCCCTCGCTATCTTCTATACTTGCTAATACTCATAGTAGGACTACGACTCCTAGTACCATTCAATTCAGCTCAGCTCGCCTGCTGTTTAGCTCGCCAGCTGTTCAGCCCGCCTGCTATTAAGCTCGTCTGCTGTTCAACTATTCAGCTCGCCTGCGGTCAAACCCCCTTCCTATTCAGCTGTTCAGTTCGCTGCCTGTCAAACCCCCTTCATATTCAGCTGTTCAGTTCGCTGCCTGTCAAACCCCCTTCATATTCAGCTGTTCAGTTCGCTGCCTGTCAAACCCCCTTCATATTCAGCTGTTCAGTTCGCTGCTTGTCAAACCCCCTTCCTATTCAGCTATTCAGTTCGCTGCCTGCCAAACTCCCTTCTTTATTCAGCTCGCCAGCTATTTAGCTCGCCTGCTGTCAAACTCTCTTCTTGTTAACCTGTTGAACTCGCCGGCCTAACAAACTCCCTTGCTATGCTGGTCTACGGCCCGCTTGCTGTTGATCTATTCAGTTCGCCTGCTGTCAAACTCCCTTGCTATTCTGCTGTTGAACTCGCCGGCTAACAAACTCCCTTCTTGTTCAGCTGTTGAGCTCGCCAACTTTTACACTCCCTTTCTGTTCATCTCTTCAGCTCGCCAACTGTCAAACTCCTTTGCTATGTAGCTCGTTCGCTCGCTCGCTATTCAGCTATTCGGCTCACCTGCTGTTCAGCTCGTCTGCTGTTCACCTATTCAGCTTGCCAACTGTCAAACTCCTTTGCTATGCAGCTGTTGCGCTCGCTCGCTATTCAGCTATTAGGCTCACCTGCTGTTCAGCTCGTCTGCTGTTCACCTATTCAGCTCCCTTGCTGTCAAACCCCCTTCCTGTTAACCTGTTGAACTCACCGGCTAACAAACTCCCTTGCTATGCTACTCTTCAGCTCGCTTACTCTTCACCTATACAGCTCCCTTGCTGTCAAACCCCCTTCCTGTTAAGCTGTTGAGCTCAGCGGCTAACTAAACTCCCTTGCTATGCTGCTCTTCAGCTCGCTTGCTCTTTACCTATTCAGCTCCCTTGCTGTCAAACCCCCTTCCTGTTAAGCTGTTGAACACGCTGGCTAACAAACCCACTTGCTATGCAGCTCTTCAGCTCGCGTGCTGTTCAGGTATTCAGCTCGCCTGCTATTCAGCTCGCCTGCTATTCAGCTCGCCTGCTATTCACCGATTCAGCTCGCCTGCTGTTTATCTCGCCTGCTATTCAGCTCGCCTGCTGTTCAGCTCGCCTGCTGTTCAGCTCGCCTGCTGTTCAGCTCGCCTGCTGTTCAGCTCGCCTGCTGTTCAGCTCGCCTGCTGTTCAGCTCGCCTGCTGTTCAGCTCGCCTGCTGTTCACCTATTCAGCTCGCCTGCTGTCAACACCTGTTCCTGTTCTGCTGTTCAGTTCACTGCCTATCAAACTCTATTCCTGTTAAGCTGTTGCACTCCCGAGCTGGCAAACTCCCTTCCTATTCGGCTGTTCAGCTCGCTGCCTGTCAAACTCCCTCCTATTCAGCTGTTCAGCTCGCTGCCTGTCAAACTCTATTCCTGTTAAACTGTTGCACTCGCCGGCTGTCAAACTCCCTTCCTATTCGGCTGTTCAGCTCGCTGCCTGTCAAACTCCCTCCTATTCAGCTGTTCAGCTCGCTGCCTGTCAAACTCTATTTCTGTTAAACTGTTGCACTCGCCGGCTGTCAAACTCCCTTCTTATTCAGCTGTTTATCTCGCCTGCTGTTCACCTATTCAGCTCGCCTGCTGTTCAGCTATTCAGCTCGCCCGCTGTCAAACTCCCTTCCTATTCACCTATTCAGCTCGCCAGCTGTCAAACTCCATTACTGTTCTACTATTTATCTCGCTTGCTATTCAGGTTTTGTACTTACGACTATCAAACTCCCTTGCTGTTCTGCTGTTTGCCCCGCTTGCTATTTAATTCCGCTGCTGTTCAGCTGTTCAACTGTTCTGTTATGTATTTCGATTACTATTTCGGTTCTATATTGAGAATGTAAGAATAGTATATACTTAATAATAATATCTATTGCATTTGTATGCAGGCGCTATTAATATCTGAAAGATGTATGTGAGACTAGATATAATATTATGGACGTTACGTTGTTAATCCATGGCGTCCGAAAGTTAATAGCATGTATCGCTTACTTCTCCAATGTGTAGAATATATGGAATACGTCCGAGTATACACATGCTATAGGTAATCCGTCCGTGAAGGTACAAGTTATACATAATACATTTTAATAGTATGGTTGCGTCCGGATGCAAGTTTGTTAACCCCCTGGCTTTGTGATCTTCAGTTTGTGTCCAGGGCGTCTAGGGCATCTGAGGCATCAGACGCCGATTAGATTTTTTGCTGATGTACCTAACCACTTCTGCTATGGTGCTGGTAGTCTAGAGGGTACCATTTTTAGGCGGTGTGCCACTAATATATCAACAACACCACTATAACAGATTTCAAATATTTTTAACATAAAATCGATAGTATTGGCTATGGAGAATAATAATTACATTATAAAAAAAAATAAAAGAAAAAAATGAGTGAGTAAGTAGTTCAAAAGAAAAGACCATTTTGTATATGAGAGCTAATAAATTACCCATGCTAAGAGAGGCCAAGAGAGACTAAAATTACCAAATAAGAAATATCTATATGGTGTGGGGGCCAGACTAGTCTCCATTCAGTATATGAGTTCTATGGTAGCTTTTATTTACATGGTCTTTGAACTCTGCAGTACCATATTGGCAACTATCATAATATACCTAAGCATCTTCTTCTATAACTAGTTTCTCCTTATCAATATCCGCACTCCCAGAACTTCCCTCAACTTGAAGCTCTGAGTCCTCCTCTTTACTATCGAAGTAAAGTTCTATATCACTATAATCATCAGGTATTCTTTATGCTTTACGAGCTTTGTAGGCTTTCATAGTAAAAGCGATACACACTTTTCTCTTTTTACTAATCAGAAGCATTGTTCAGTATGGTTGGTAATCTATTCCATGTCATACAAAATAAATAAAAAAATAAAACCGTACTGTATAAGGCTCAAGACGAATTACTCATTTTGTTAAGAATGGTATTCTCTAGACTGCTGACACTATAGCCTCTCATACCACTCCAGATTTTTCCATATCTCCTCCCACCTCCACCCCTTACTATCCGCCATCTAGGGACAATTCAGTAGATGTACAGCATTCTGTACAACCCCCTCCTTACATAACCCACATATAGGGTCCATCGTCCTGCCCACCTTGTATAGCTACCAACACTACGGTCCTCGGTCTGTAACTATATATGTCAACCTCCATAGTACCAGCCGGTTCCACTTCATTTCCTTAGAAGGACGTCCTATAGGGAAGGCCTGTCGGATACCTGCTAGTGTAACGTTGTTAGGTCATAGTATCCTCCTGCCCACCCATGTCATCTCCTTCGCCTTCCTATCCACATTCTTATTTCCTTCAACCATTTCATGCCTTTTCACCCACATCATCACTCTGCCACCTTTCCCCATCTCCTCTACTAATAAATCCTCTATCTATGACCATAGTTGTTTAAAGTGTAGGTTCCGAAGCCGACCGATAGCTCCTTAGCTATCGAGTACTACTACCACCCTCCCCGCCTGCCATGCATGTACTACACCTAGCATCTCTGCATCTATCACAGTAGCAAGAGATCCTAGATAGACCCCTTCCTCCTATCTCTCTCCCACTTTCCCTCTAACTGCCACTGCTGCTGCTACCCCTTCCTGCCATAACCCGTCTGACTACGCTGTTACCTCCTCTATGTCTAGCTCTGTAATACCTACTTCCCTCCCCGTAGTTCCACCCTTCTTAGACATCCAGCGAAGTACTGCATTTGGTTCTACCACCTCTTACAATATTCCTTCCACTATTACAAGTCTCACTTGAGGGTAGTCTATGTAGAGGCGGAAAACCGAAGCTGATAGCTGCTGAGACTGAAGACATAGACTAATTACCTACAACAGGTCTAGCAATAGGCCCTCTAGCTCATACCTATGGGTTGAGTAGAGAGACTAGCCAGGATAAGGAAGTGTGTATACCATTCTAGCGATGGCTAAGAGGTTGTTTGAATATTGTACCTAGCTTGCACAGGATATCAGATTAACTTAACTATCTCTTGAATCTACCCAAGTTTCCGGTGTAGCTCATTATATGACCTTAAGGTTATGTACACGAGTACTGAATTTATAAAAAAAAAAAAAAAAAAATAAAAAAAAAAAGACAGTGGAATAGTTAATATCCCTGTCACAGTATATCTCACAGTGACTTTCATAACCTTATTGTATATAAAGACATCCCATTCCACTCTGTAATGACTTTTAACAAGCAAGTCTTTAACCGTATCATACACTCCTACTATCTAGTGAACTCTGCTCTATATAGTATACTCATATCTGTATAGCCTACTGCACTGCCTATTGAACCATTCCGCTACCTATCAAGTATACCTGCGGGAGCCCTGATTAATTTTGTTTCTGATTGGACGACTATTCAGATCCCTTACACTGTCTTACCTTGAATTTTCCAGGTATAAATAGTACTCTGGATACTATTTTTCTTTCTGTTAAGAATAAAGCAAATTTTCACTGCATTATTTACTATCTAGTGCACTCTTGTCTATACCACGTATTACTATCTGCTATAGTAGACATTTACTACACATCCACTCTGTACTCGTACTGCCTCTCAAATACTACTTCTACTGCCTAATAGATATCACTATAGCTTTTGTTAGATTATGAGCTAAGCTATACTTTACTTGAGTAGGTACTTTATAGGGATTAAGTACAGTAGAGTGAGCGGTAGATAGATATGTTCTATTCTTCGACATAATTTTAATCCAATTATTCTTACCAACTATCCAAGATTCCGAAGCAATATATCTCCAAGGAACTAAAGATGTACAAGACTAAGCCGAAATAGACAATATATCAGAAAGAAATAAAGGGACTACTTAATTACCATGTATAATGTCAAACTTAACTGTTTTTTTATGAATAGCTTGACGCACTCGTCCATTACCTACTTCAATGCCAATAGACACTAGAGCTAGATCTTGGAGATAGGAAAGGTCATCGGTGATATAATATGTAGCAGTAGTATCAAAAGTCCATACCTCTTATGATATAGATGTCAGACTAGATAGAGAGGGTCCTAGGTTAATAGATTGCTATGAAGGGAAGAAGAGGTAGAGGATATTAGAGCAAAACCAGAAGAGACATCAGAGGTTTGGTCTATCTTAGCAGATCCTGAAGAGGTCGAGGTTTTTTTGTTTTCTAATGCCTTCTTAAGAACCAAGCATTTCGTATATTTGTGATTTCTTGAGCTTCTTGGAAAGCCTTAGAAGATAATTTTGATACTGGCGATAAAGGCAGTAGGAAGTAAAGAAGAAAACTGCACTGGAAAGTGTGAAGGAGTGGAAGTAAAAGGGAGTAGAAAAGAGGAACTAACGCAGTTTAGTATGCGAGTATAGGTCAGTGTTCTGACCCATACAGCTTTGGAACCCATCTAATAATGGGCTGCTATAGCTATATGGGCCCCCCCAGGTAGCAAGAGTACTAATGATCAGCCTATGCACCTGATGTAATGACTACAATAATCTTCTAGTATAATTATTGCATACAGAACTATCTATGTGAGCGAAACCTAAGCGAAACAACCTAGCAAAACAACGTAGCAAAATAACTAAGCAAAACAAGTAGAAGTATAAAAATAAAATATACAAATAAATAAATAAAATGTAAAATAATATAATAGAAATCAAGTCCCCCTCTGTAATACTATACTATCTATTAAATCCAAATCGGTCAACTGTATAATATAAGCCAATTCAACAGTAGAATTTAGCTATATCATGTTGAAACTGACGGTAGGCATGATGCAGTGGTAAGTTCTTTACTTTACGGTTATGGTTACTTATTGAGGGCCCAAGTTCGAATCCCAGTGGAAATAAGAAGTTAATTGCCTTAATATTATTGGAAAGGATGAGGGAGCAGGGTTGTCGGGTATCTATTCCTTAATGCTCCAGTTTACTATATCTCTACTAAACTACAAATCTACAATGAGGGCGACCTAAGAAGTAGTATGATAGCGCTCGAAGTATAGTGGACTGGGGCAATTCGTTTTGCCTTTTAAAATAAAAGTTATTTTTTTGATTTTTTCTATACCTACTGAGCTATCCTAGAGTAGCAGATGGTAAAGGACAAGAATGGAAGTAGATATGGGAGGACCTGGAGTAGTACGAGGAGCTGGCAGAGGCAGTCAGGGGGTAATTGAGGTAGTGATAGTGAGGTTGTGGTAGCTAGATTTTGGGGGATATCTGGTCATGTACATAAATATGGGGTAGTCAGGGGTGATTAAGGCGGTGATAGCAATATTGTAGTAGCTAGATTTTAGAGAGTATCTGGTCATGTACATAGATATAAGGTAGTCAGTAGGTGATTGGAGTGGTGATAGCAAGGTTGTAGTAGCTAGATTTTAGGGGGTATCTGGTCATATACATAGATACGGGGCAGAGAGCAACTCAGTGGTTGAATAATCCCGCCAGGCTTAACTTAGGGATGTACTGCCTTACCATAAGCGAGATGCTTCAATACAAGTACTGATTTACTAAAAAAAAAAAAATGATAGCTATTAATTTAGGAATGAGCTTATATAAATTGCTCGGAATCAGCTGAATTGCTTAGAAGTAGCTTATATGAGCTATTAGAATAGGTTTATATAAATTACTTAGAAGCAGCCTATATAAGCCATTAAAATAGGCTTATATGAATTGCTTGGAAATAGCTTATGTGAGCTATTGGGAATGAGCTTACATAAATTGCTCGGAATTAGCTGAATTACTTAGAAGCAGCTTATATGAGCTATTAAGAATAAGCTTATATGAATTGCTCTAAATAAACTATTAAAATAGCCTTATATAAATTCCTCAAAAGTAGCCTATATAAGCTATTGAAACAGGCTTATATAAGTAGCTTATATAAGCTATTAGGAATGAGCTTATATAAATTGCTCGAAATTAGCTGAATTGCTTAGAATCAGATGAATTGCTCTAGATGAGCTATTA
This sequence comes from Tirmania nivea, assembly GCA_015179035.1. Classification (NCBI taxonomy): domain Eukaryota; kingdom Fungi; phylum Ascomycota; class Pezizomycetes; order Pezizales; family Pezizaceae; genus Tirmania; species Tirmania nivea. The sequence goes on from WHUY01000146.1 coordinate 58,915, forward strand.
GAATAGCCTTATATGAATTGCTTGGAAGCAGCTTATATGAGCTATTAGAACAGGCTTATATGAATTGCTTGGAAGCTTGAACTTGATTGATAAATGGATATCTATACCTTTTAGCAATTATAGCAATTAGTGAACAGGGTAGGTATACCAATTGGCAATCATAATAATTAGTAAATAGAGCAGGTTTACTATTCGACAATTATAGCAATTAATAAATAAGGCAGGCATACTGTTCAGCAATTATAGTATTGGTAAATAGGGTATGCATACTATTCGGCAATCATAGCAATTGGTGAATAGGGCAGGAATACCATTCAGCAATCATGGTAATTAGTAAATAGGGCAGGCATACCATTCAGCAATTATGGCAATTGGTGAATAGGGCAGGCATACCATTCAACAATTATGGTAATTAGTGATTAGAGTAGGTATATTATCAGTAATTAGTCTATATATAGTTAACATAATATCTAATTAAGGAAATTACTATAACTAGATATTGAAACACTATCTTAATAGAAAAATATATAAAGAAGTAATATCTCTAGCATAGTTATATATAATGATACATGTTACCTACTAAGTACTATTACTCTTTTGACCTATATACTATATAATTACAATGTCGATAGGCTCTATAATTCCAGATTTAATATATAGTAGCTTACTACCTGGCTATAATTAATAGATAATCGAAATCGAGCACGATTTGATAAGGAGAAATATCTTGAATACAAATACTTCTTAACTTTCCTAGATTCAAAAGTACCTTCAGATCTGAAAAATAATAAAAAAGCTAAATAAAGGTGGTCAAATCAAAAGTGTGATACACTATCATTCTATAAGGTAGTAAATAGTCGCATTTATCGGAAAGCAACTGGAAACTATCCATAGCGGTTTGTTAATCTTAATACTTATTTATAATTAAGAGAATCTAAAGCTATTTTTAAATAGAGAAGTTATTCTCTTAGAGACAGTATGTGAAGCAATTATTGATTTACATCAACGATATCAGCATGCTGGTTATGCCAAAACATTCATCTTATTAAGTAGTATTATTATGGCATTTCTCAAAAAGAAGTTTATTAGCTATTAAAGCATTATTTAATATGCTTACAAAATCAACTATCACAAACTCGAGCATTACTAGAACCTATCAATTCTAACTATACTCTAGAAAGAGTACAGGTAGATTTAGTTGATATTCAAGTAACTCCACATGGTAATAATTATTAGATTCTATATATTAAGGATTATTTAATAAATACTCATTTTTATATGTACTTCTAGATAAAACAGCTTCTGGAGTTACTAAATGTATTACTTATTTGATAGAAATTATAGAAGTACTAAAGATTATTCAATGTAATTATAGAAAAGAATTCAAGGTACACTTTTGATTCTACTACAGCAGTATAGCATCAAATTATCAATGAATGACCTCGGTATCCTCAAACTCAAAGCTTAGTTGAACAAGCAAATGGTATTATAAAAACAAATTGCGCTATTGGTTAGAAGACCATATAAATTAAGGTTGGAGTGATGCCTCACTAGATGTTACATTAGGTATAAATTAATCAACTCTCATTTTATATTTTAAGAAGAAAAATATCTTACTATATAATATTAGGAATAAACTGATAAAGTCATACATCCTTAGGAGACAAATACCATATAAGATATTTTTTGATCACAAACCATAATAGGAAGATAGAGTACCAAGTCATCCAGAATTATATATTGATTAAGTTGCTCTAGAGGCTCAAACACTAGTTAAAAATAATAATTTTTTTATTTATAATTTTTCTGAAATTAATATCTTTGATAAAACTCCTATTATAGTAAAGATTTTATAAAGGTTTATTATAAATATTTAACTAATACATAATATATAGACATCTAGTACAGAAGTTCAACCAAAACCAACTATTCCAATTGATCCAAGTCTTTTAGAGACTTCCTTTTCAACCATAATATTAACAGAAATAAAAGCCTCTGTTGGTAGTTCAATTTAGTATTTATGTATGCAAATGGCAAATTGATATAATAAGTACTTCCAAATTAAGTCATTTGAGGTTAATGCAATTGTATCCTTACATATTCCTCGACAAGATCAAGGTATACTGGATTATCCAAGACTATATACTCGCATTCTTGCTTAACCGCATTTAGGCCACTATCAACTACAAACTCAATATGTATAGGATATTAGATCGCTTATATCTAATAGCAGTCATTAGTATAGAAATCCTCCAACCGATAGCAAACGCTCTAGGACAAGAAAGAATGGTACACAAAACTCTCTCACTTCAAGAAGGATGGCTGGTTACTCACTTTCATTGACAGGACCAAGGGAAAAACAGGGAGGTTATAGTAGTGGCAGTGACTTACGAGTCGAAACATGGATCTTTTTGGGAACCCTGACAATGGTAGCAGATGGGGAAGAGAAGGGAATCTAGCTTGCCTTCTGTTCATCAGAGGCTGACAGACTCTTTATCTTAATGGATTCTACGGCAAGCCAGCATGCACTGTCAAACTTGAGCAGGGGCATGCTACCTAGGTCCGGCATTAAGAAGGAGCTCAAGGACCTTCTCTATAAATGGACATACTAGGAGACAGCTATTGGTTGGGTCAGGAGCCATATTGGAATAGGCAGAAGGATATGCGTTCCGAATCCAGATTTGGTACCAATAGGTGCTGGTGGCACAGACATGCTCTGTTGGCTTACACTTGGCTACACACTAACCGAGGCCCCCAGAACTACTGGCTCTATTTCGTCTATAAGGTTGACTCCATGCCTACCCCAAGTGCGACCACTTCTTGGAGGGTAGCTACCATATTACCTTCGACTGCCTCAAGCACTACCAGTAATGCTAGGAGCTCATTGGGAATGCCAGGATATAGGAGAACTTAGACACACTAATATAGAGAAAGGAAGAGGAAGAAGAGGAGGAGTGGGATGTAGTGGAAGTATACTTCGCCTACCTCTACCGCCCCCTTGCTGGACGATAAGATATATGATATTTGCTATACTACTTGGCTTTACTCGCTCGTGTCATTTTGTTTTAATTTTATACGTAGCTTATACAGAATATCAGATTACTTGACCATCCCTTGAATCTACTCAGGCTTCCAGGTGACTCATTATACAACCTTTAAGATTGTATATATGAGTACTGAGTTAATATAAAAAAAAAATATCTAATAGCAGAACTCAATTCAGTTCTACTATTAGTTGGTAAAGCTCTTAACTTCTAAGTTAATATCTATACTTTACTAAATATTAATTTAGTTATAATATTAGATCTTGGTAATAACAATATAGCTATAAGCTTACATCTGGCAGTAGCTTAGCTTTTCAAGTGATAGAGTTGCTTTTATATTGTTCTTGTAAGTAAAAAACATCTTACAAAACAAATAATATAAATACTTCAAATCTAGCTATAAATATACTAACTATTACTCTTAATCTAGCTCTTCTCGAAAACCACAATACTAGAATTCTAATTCCAAGAATTCAAATACCAATTCCCTCTAGTCAATAATATCAATTACAAATTTATCTAATTCAGATTCCTCTACTACATAAGGATACAAAAGGTAAGCCTTGCTAATAACACCATGCAGAACGAGCCCACTTGGTCGATCTCAATAACTAGAAGGTTTCTGTCGTCGAAGTAAATAGCGATTTATAAAGTGGAACGAGCAGAGTATGAATATTTATATTTTGGGCTCATTGAAAGAAGCTACACAATCCCCCAGAGGGTCGGGTTTTGCTACGACATAGAGCGATTTTTCCAATATTGCAAACCGTATTTACCAGTGATTAGTGGTATATGTAGTGGTGGTCAATCGTTATTTTCATTAAGCTAATTTCAATTACGAAGCGTCTTGGCAAGTTAAAACTAGTACTAATTGAAAATTTGATTGACCGACCTAAATTAAATGTTCAGTTAAGTATGCTTAGTAATATCGATATGCCATAACTTACTCGGCAGAGTGTATTGCTGAAGTACATGTGGGAGCTCATAGAGCTGCTCATAGAGATGCTTAAGGTAATGCCTTGGGATAACATGATATTAGAGCTATTTCATAGTGATATCTTTATTGTCTCCAAAAACCTACTTTTTGCATCTTTATACTATACCAATTGTTTCCCGCGTAGACTCTGTTGGTTTTCTTCCATCCAACAAACCAGTTGCTTTACATCTTCTTTTACCTAGTTTCGAATTCAAGTGGGTATTAGTATTTAAGATACCATTGTGTCTGATGGTGATATTCTAATATTCATTAACTAGGGATGATATTATTATGATGTGTCGATATTTTTGTGGATGATGTTATATTAACTAAGCTAATGTAATATTAATTATCTCGTTATAGGACTCCAGAGTCCTATAACCCATTACTATTTAGTGGGGAAGCAACAGAAATGAACTCCTGTATATTTGGCACTCTCCCACATACCTTATGATTACTTCTCTGCCAATTTTATAGAACTTGGGGTCATACCCGACTATATCGAACTTGCTCTACATCATACACATAGTAAATAAGTGAATAGAAAAGCCTATGGACTGGTATATTAGTCAGAGCAATAAAGTACTCAGTTTTATAGAAGTAAGATATTAGTTGTTAGGCCTTGCTTTTAATTAGCTAGAAAACTCTCTCCCATAAGGAGATTCAGCTCTAGCTATGACCAACAAAAGGTGCAAGTTTACTTCAGATTACAAACAATCCGAGTCTACCACTAAGACTTGTAGCTATTATCAAAAGCACGGAGGTAACTCCTCTAGCCATACCTGGTAGGTATATCGAAAGCTCAAGCAACATCAAAAGTAAAAGCAGAAGAAAGATAAGAAGAACTCTCAGTCCACAACCTCTAACAAGCAGCACCCTTCTAATCAAAGCTATGTTGCTGCCGCTTTTGTTTCTACTGATCTACCTAAAGAAATAGATATAGATCAGTCTAATGTTAGTACTTCTTATACCTAGAAATTTAACACATGCATAACCACTCACATGACATGTGATATAGGACAGTTTGAGTATATTAAGCCAAATAATGGAGTTGTAAAAGTAGGAAGGAATAACATTATTTCCGTGGAAGGAATCAGTTCTATTTTATTGAACTATATTCTTCCTAACAACCTCCATAAAGTTATTCGTCTTACCTCTATTTTATATGTTCCTTCTTTAGGTTACTCATTAGGGTCGTGGAATGTGTTAAAATCTAAGGGATATTTAATGGAAATATCTGACAATAGGATTATTATGTTTTCTGAGCTTTCTAAACATCCTATATTTATGGCTAAATTTAAGAGTAATCTTCTGTTTGTTGCTAAACGAACTGATCTCTCCCTTTATTCGTTGACCTTCATTGAACCAAATCCTAACAAGAGCTTTGTCGAACCAGCTCCTACCATACTACATAGGCTACTGGATCATCATGGGTAACTGGATCAAATAGCAATTTAATGGTTTGAGTGCAATCTCCAACTAAATAGACTCAAATTTTGGGAATATTTATATATATATAGTAGTTTCTTGAATAAATCATATAAGGGTACTATATATTACTACTCAAAATATAGGAAAAGTATGTAATTGTACAGAATAGGGTTGGCAGTAGGATCTGTTAATAGAAAGGGGATATGAGAGGGGGAATTAGCAGGAATTATTACTTCCACTTTATAGTTGAGGTCTATATAAACTAGGGATGACTAATCTCTATAAAACCTTTCTTATCCCTCTGGGTCAGTTGAGGAGGGATGCTAATAAGAAATTTCTTAGAATATCTCAACCAAATCAGGTCGAGGTCAAGTTCCCAATAGCTCACAAGAATCTATATAGAAAGCAGAATGTTTTAGGTAATGGAAGCTACTAGTTAACCTTTTTTTAGTTGACATATTCCAAGATTTGTCATTTCTATCTAATAAGGCTACTATATCAAGCCACCTCAATTTAGAGTAAATCAGGCTTATAATAAGTTCAAGGGATTGCCCTCCTTGTAGTAATTCTTTGGAGCCATCGAACACTTGACACTACCTTCTTTTGGTACACTTAGCTCAACTCTTGCCTCAATCCAGAGTGGGCTCCTACCGAACAACCTGAGTCAGGTCTGGTCAGATAACATGACTAGAATTTCTAGATTACCTCCCTACCTATATACATCATTTGGACCTATCAGGCTCTTGATATTGGCCTGATTTAGTTGAAATACTCTAAGAAACTGCTTACTGGCATCTCTCCTTAACTGACCCAGGGGGATGAAAAAAGTTTTATAGAGATTAGTCATCCCTAGTTTGTGTAGACCTCAACTAAAAGTGGAAGCAATAATTCCTGCTAATCAAACCCTCCGTATCTCCTTTCTATTAACAGATCCTACTGCCAACCCTATTCTGTGTAATCACATATTTTTCCTATATATTTTGAGTAGTAATATATATACGCCCTTATGTGATTTATCCAAGAAACTATTATAGCTAGGTAGTAAGAAAAACTGAATGGCCTTATGCAAGCCATATGTATGTCTTACATTTAGCACGCATATTTTAGGCTTAGCTGCGCACAGATACAGTATGCAGTATTGAGATCCAGTGTGAAATACATACATAGAACAAAAAATGCTATGGATCTAGTACTTTGTATACCAACCCTCTGCCTTAATACTAGCCACTATAGGGTGAGGTATTGAGCTGTAGAGACTCTCCAATATCTTATGGGTCTCATGCTCAATATAGCACTTGATGAATCCATGTATGATGCCTTTTGATCGACCTATATAGTCTATAATTTGTTGGTAACTCCATCCTTATTCATAGGCAAAAACAATCTTTTATTTCTCAAAGCCAGAGAGCTATTTTTGCT